>VZRN01002471.1:1705926-1717122 GCA_013397935.1 Dasyornis broadbenti | reverse complement strand
TTCCCCGTGCTTAAAAAAAAAAAAAAAAAAAAAAAAAAAAAAAGTCATGTTTTTAACAGCCAAGAAAATTGTATTTTATATGCACCAAAGTAACTAACTTTTCTTTCTTTCTTTCATTCCACTGCCAACACCTTCCCTCCTACTGCCTGGCACCCAGGATGATGAGGAGGGTATATGGGCATAGCCGTTCCTATAAACCAAAGTTCCAGTTTTGTTTTGAGGGGTGAGAAACTCTCTTTTCTATCTTTCTCAAGTTGCAGTCTGATTGTTATGTTTTATTTTACACTAAATGGAGTGTGTGTTTCTTGACAAGTGTGTTTGTCAACGCTGTAAGGATGTCTTCTCACATGCAGTGACAAATGAGAAACTGCGTCTAATGGTTTAATAGTCTAGTGGTTCAGTTTATTTCATGACCTATTGTGGCTAAAGGTGTAGGTGGGTACAAAACTTTAAAACCAGTCTATTTGTATCTGTTTGCTTTTGTCTAAACAATTTTCTTTTTTTCAGTAGGTAAGAAGTTCTTTAAAGTAGTGTTAATTTGCTATATCATCCCTAAAATCCCTGTACGAGTACTGTAATATCTTTGCAGAATGTGTATTAAAGTTTGATATTTAAGAAAGGTTGCCACAGATTGAGTATGCAGTTTTACTGGAATAGAATTTATTATATGCATGGAAAAAAATGAGATTACCTCTTAAGATGAAATGTTTTAGTGGAATTTTAAAATAAGCAGCAGATGTTTCGTAAGGAAAGTATAATCTCTCTGTGCAATACATGCTCTTTGCCTGAAATATTATGTTGGAATAACATCCATACAATAATCTGCTTGTGATATTCAAGAGTAAAAAGTGCAGCTTGTATTGTTTGTTTCTCAAATTTTGAGTAAATACTGTACTGTCCTCATGTGTCAGGTATTGATTGGTGCATATCCACTTGTTTGGGGCTTGCCTTTGAAGCTGTGGGTAATTTGTAGCTCAAGATCACCATGGTTTCAACATTGCTGAGACCACCAGGCTGTGGCAGTTTGCTCCTAGAAAATGTTGCTCACTATTTCTTACAGGAACAATTTTTATTTACTGCAATGGGCCTGTTCAGAGGAGCAAAATCTACTCACATAAGTAAAGATTAATGTCTCATTAAAGCTTCCACACGTTATATTGCTTTTGGCATTTTACCCTTCTTCCTGTCACACTCTCTCCTGATTTTCATAACAAGTAGTATGGCTGAGGGAAATCAAATCCCTCAGTCAACTGAGTGTATATTAAAACACAATTTTAATAAAATTAAATTGGGTGTATATCTATCTTATTTAGAAAAGCTTCCATGTATTTTTTTTGTTACTGCAGGCATCTATCAAAAGCTAATTGTGAATATGAAGAAAACAGGAGACCCAATGAGAATGAACTTGAGGAATATATTTTATGTTGGAGAGGAAAATAGAATAGAAACAATTTAATTTTAAAAGTATTTCAACTGCAAGAATGTGGGTTTCTAGAATAAAATCTTCACCTTACTGTTTTATACTTTGTATATTTGCCATAATTTGTAGTTATACAGTTTAAATTATTTAAACTATGAATGCGTTTCCATTGCAACGTGGAACACGTTTATGAACCAAAGCGTATTTATGCCCTTTTAGAGTCTCAAAACCATATTTGATTTAGTTTAAGAAAACTTGTGCATAAAGAGTACAATGATTTTGAAAGCTGACTAATGAGACTAAGGGAATATTTATTTAGCATTTATTACAGCAGTGTAAAATGGATTACATGCTTTTGAATTGAGTTGATCTTTCTTTATGAGGATTTTTTTCCTACAAAACAAAAAGCCCCTGATATACCAAAAATTTAGCTTCTGAACTTGTTTTGTTCCAAGACTAGTTTTTATGATTGATTTATGCAATCCAAGCTTTTCCAGAGGCCATGAGGTGGGACTCTGTCTCAGTAAAGATAGTGCAGGCTGGTCCTCTTAGTATTTTAAAAAGGAATAAGTTAAAAATAAATGAAGTTCCTTTAAATTTTACCACTCCAGTGCTCCACTACTACACAGGAGAACAGAAATGCTGGTGGAGATACAGAGTGGCAGGATGAGAAAGTGTTGTAAGGTTATAGAGCTCTGGTTACTCATTAAGGAACAGACGAAGTGTTCAGGGAAATTTCACTGGCCAATCGATTTTGTAGCAAATGTAGCTGCAGTGCTTGAGTCTTGTTAGAAACAGGGTCTCTTCCTCTCTCCTCACCCTTACAGAGGGGGAAAAAAGAAAGAAAATCACGAGGTGACGATAAGTTTTAAGAATTAAACCTATACAGCAATGGGGTAACTAAAGCCATGTGACCCTCAGAAAATATGATTTGTGGCACAGCTGAGGAGAGCAGGTAGAACACAAGTGCTTGTTTTCCCATTCCGGTTCCAACCACTGAAGTGCAGCAGACACTGGAAAAACAGTTTTGACTTTGCCACAAGCCATCCACGTGTGTGTGAGAGAAATCAACACAAAACCTGTTTGTACAGTATTTTGTTTGTGCAGTACTGTGGAGCTGATTCAGCGTCAGATTTGAAGGAGATCGGATGTTTTAAAAGATGCATAGGAGCGTTTGGACAAATTTATTGTCTGTTACATCCTCGGGACAGGGGCACGTGGAACAAAGAGCGACTGAAGCCTGTGCCTGGCTGCAGCTGATGTCTAGTGCTTTTGAAAATAGGATCATAAAGCTAGTCTGCTAAATTTGGAATTAGGAGCAGCACATAAAGCCTGTAAATTTAAAATTTGGCCTTAGTACACACTGTGGAGGCATTCTTCAGGAGGCATCAGTGCCCTTCAGTAAAAAACTCCTTCAAAGAAGAAATTGTCTACAATATGGATGAAAGAATATTGCTCAGGCAAATATTCACTGTTCATTTCTAACCATTGGATGTGTTTCATATGCTTCAGGGAGGGCGAGGAGAAGGCTGTTGTAAAACAAATGTGATGCAGACATTTGTCTTTGCTGAGATGTGGTGAACAGTTCTCTTTCAAGATGTTCTTGCTAGCAGCAGTATAAAGCACAACAAAATTTGGTCATGTTGCTATATAAGGATATGTTTAAAGACATTGACTATTAGCTGTTGTTCTGCTTTTTGTTTTCATTATTTCAACTTATGATTTTTGTAAATAATTTATTTTTCTCTTTGTTTGGATATTCTGTTTAGCCTGTTTTGGAAAAAACATGTTAACTTTGAAATGAGCATGCAAGGCAAGGGGAAAATAAGGAGCAGTGTTTGCAGTGTTCATTTTAATTTTCTCACAGAGTGTGTGAATACTAGCTCTATGCTTAATTAGATAAAATGGGTGTTGCTACATGGACTGGAGCCCAAGGGCATTTTGGATTTGTAAATTTTTAGGCATGACTGTTGTTTTACTGTATTTTGGATTAGTAACTTAGTTTTTACTAAACAATAGGAAGAACCTCCCAAGCAATGTTTGTTTTGCAAACCATGGACAGATTTGTGGCTAGTCTTTATTCCTGTTAAAATACTTTTATTCTTAATGGAAGACGTTTATAGCTTTTATTTTTGTTGGGACATTTTATATTAGTTAAAAAGTTACCTTTCTCTGCTTCTCAAAGATTTCATTACTACTGCTAGAATTTTTAGGTATTAATTGCCTCCTGCTGAAGACAGAAGTAGGGATTTCTTTAGTTGTATTTGGTTATTTTTTTTTTATTGATTATATACTGGAAATATGTCAATCACTTGACATGAAAGTTAAGGCTGGAAGTTGAAACCCTGGGCCCATAAGAATTACTGAAAGCCCTGTAATTTATTTCAGTACCGTTCAGTTTTTCGCTCAGAGCAGTTCCTTTTGATTGCTCATATTCATAGCAGAAAAGCACCTGTGCACATACATAAATGTATCCTCAATATTATTTATATGAACTAGATGTTCTTTACTTTGACAGGCATTTATCTCCTCTTAAACACAGTATTTATGAGACACCAAATCACCCTCATGTCTAGTTGTAGAAATGTATTTTATAAATTCAATAGTTTTTTGTCTGTCACAAGTATTTTAACTGTGTGAGTCAGGCCATTCTGCCTGAACTTTGGCCTCAGCTTTTTCACTGCAGGTGCAGAAAGTGTACAGAAAATAACAAAACGTAGCTGATTAACTGAACTTTAAACCTTTGATGTAGTCAGTCTGAAGACAACAATCACAGGGCCTACCATCATCATCAGTCGTGCTCTTTTATAATCTTCTGCAGTAAAAACAAATAACATACCAGAGCAATTTTAAACACTGTAGAAAGTAAGAAAAGGCTGTATGTGTTTTCACAGCTTTCATCTTTGTTTTGAAATCATATCTTTGCTGTAAACTAGTTAATCACTAATTTCACAGAGTAATCAAATAATCTGGCTGTTGTTTAAAATCTGAAGCTAAGCTGACATCTTGAACAAAAGTAGCAAAAACCTTCTCTAAAGATATGAATTTGATGATGAACTACATTGTGTTGGATTTCTCTTCTACAAATTATCATGTGAATGTGTGAAATTGCTATTATTTTGTTTGTCTTGAAAACAGTTTCAAGGAGTTGTTTGTGAATATGGGACTGCCTGCAGAGCATTCTCATTGGAAGGTCTTGGTTTGTTAGGAAGCAGAAGTACCTTCTGACCTAATCAAAGGTCATATGACATAAACTTTTGAATGTAAGATTTTACCATTGTATACTAAAAGATAAAAAACCCCAATTTTGAATAAATAAGGTTTATATAAATTGTTCTGGGAAGCTGATGAAAATATACAAGAGAAAACGTTCATCAAAGTACAGAAAATATATACCTAATTAAAGTCCTCTAGTATCTGTTTTTAATATTCTACTAGTTACAATGCTATAATGCCACTTTAAAAATGAGAAAAAAAAAAGTAAGAAAACCTCCCTGTGCTGACCTACTTAACATCAATGAAATACCAGTTGTCATTGCATTTGTCTCTTGATTTCCTCAAGGAAAACCTCTGGTAGGTGATGACTGCTGTCAGAGATATCCAGTCCTACCAGCCACAAGCCTGGAGCCAGTTTGGAGTCACATCCCTGTCTCATGCTTTCTGCTCTTCTGGCACTGCTTTCTGAAGTAGGTTTGCAGGTCACTCACATTCAATAATGGAAACAATTCCTCAGGAAGTGGTGATTGGAGCTCAGACTGAGCTGAGGGAGGTGTAGGTGTAAAGAAACAAATCAACAAAAGCATTTGGCTGTTCCAGCAGGTGTCCTTGCATACTCCTTTCCTTTTTCTGACAGAGTAAAGGCATTGGGCAGGATGTGATTGTCTTGAGTAGGAGCCTTAAATCAGTGGCTGAAGCATAATTTATAAATAATTCCATATCAGAGAGTAAAAATGCAGAAATATAAGAAAAATATTTGTTTGTGTAATTTAATTAAGTTCAGTATTCAGCATCTTGGGAACATTGTTTTGACAATATTAAGCTGTTTGTATTCTTGTGCTCTAGTGGTAAATATTAATGTAATGGATTAGAAATAGCTAAGAAATGCCTGTTAATATTTCTCGTTTCAATATACAGTCCCACTAATTAGTCATCTGTTTTGGTATCAATATTCTCATTTGTTCAAAAAATCTCTTATGCTAATTGCTCATTTCAAGTTGTGATGGAGTGTCCCTGCATATCACAAATGGCAGAGCCTTGCTGTTTCATTTTGTTTCTGTTTTGATCTTTGCTTCACAGACAATTCACCAGTGAAAATGTGCACAGGGCTGTTTTCCAGAAGAGCCGTGATGATTTCACTGGTTCCCTCCTGGAGCCTTTCAGCACATCTGGCTGGCCAGACCATGAGCTCTTCCTCAGCTTGGCTCTGAGTTCTACCAAAGTGAGCCAAGCTAGCTAAACACTTTACGTACTAGTTTTATTTTAAACCAGATCTTTTCGAATAAAATGAGCAAGCTACTCACTTGAATAGCATTCCTGGAGGATTTGAAGAGGTCACAGTGTTGTAGGGGAGAGGGATGAGAAGCTGGAATCCTTGCACAGCACACCTGAGTGTGGATGAAGAACTCTGTCCCCAGCCTAAGCCACGGGCAGAGCACTCTGCCAGCAGCTGCTGACGTTATTGCCACCCACCTTCACCCACTTACTGCTCTTTTACTGCTGAGGTTGTTACCCACCAGGTCCATCAGCAGAAAAAATCAATCCCTTATCAACTTCAAGCCAGCTTAGCCAGGTTAGCACAAGTAGCGATGAGCACCCATTCGTCAGGGCAGCCTGGCTGTGGGTGCCTGCTGTGGATCAGTGCTAACATCCAGCGATGGCTGGGGGACAGCAGCCAGGGCCACTAACATCTTCAAGTGGAAAAGCTTAGTCCGGAGGAGAACTATGTCCGTAACTTAAAAACAAAAAGACCCTTACTGAAATCGCTTTCACTTCAAAGGCTCTAGTGCCAATTTAGGTAATCAGGTTATTAAAATAATTTAAATTTATCCAGTGCAGTTTTGTTGTTTAACTAATCAGAATCAGAAACTCTTTGTTCATTTCGCAGATAGACATATTTCTACCAGATGCAAGCATGGAGATCAGTAATAAATGATATTTTCCTTGGAGCTATAATTTTTGGATAGTAAATCTGTGTTACGTTTTAGGAAGACAAATTCTTCTTTTTGTTTTTGGTTGGGATTATTTGATAGATCTTGCAACAAGCTTGTTCTGAGCCAATTATATTAATAATATGATTAATTTTGTCACACATGGTTCTAGAACCTTGAAATTAGGTGATAAATCTCAAACAAAGCTGGAAGCTTACAAATGGCTACTGTTCCCCAATGTGGCTGAGGCCTAAATCTGAGTTTGTTGGAGCCATCAAATCAGCACAGTCACATTCTTTGTGTCGTGTCTTACATCTGCTGACCTGGCCTGCTTGTGAGCTTGTCATGAGGATTGATTTTGGCTCTCAGACTATGGAGAGGGTCAAATGTAAACACTGAGGTAAGTTTTTAATGATTTAGGAATTCTGTTAGCTCGGATGATTTTGATTATGGCAGTTAGAGGCTTTAGGTCTGACTTAGGTTGGTTCTACGGCCCTATAGGAATTTATACCTGTGGAGGTACTAGCAGATTCCAACATTGTGATTGAATTGTGTTCAAGCTTTTTGCATTGCAAGTGCTCTAAGATTGCCTTTATGGTTTTTTTAAGTCGTTATTATATCCTACCTGCGTTAATTGCAGGGTGAAAAAAATGATAAAGGTTTCTTGCCTTCCATGTTATACTGCTGAAAGAAGGTTTTTAAGCCAAGTTTCTAAAATCTCTTGTGCACCTTACTCTATGTTGCAGCTATGATATAAGTCTGTGATTGGATTTAATGAAAACATAACTCCTTATCCACCCTATTTAAATTACCCACACTCATCCTAGTCTGAGACTGAAAAAAATGTTAAGAAATTTACACAGATCCTGCAGCACTCATTTGTAAAACATTTATGAACAGTAAGACTTCTTTTTAGAAAAACTTATAAAACTGCTTGAAATTTGCTAGCTACTTTTCTTCACCAGATTTCTTTACCAAACCACATTCAGCTTTTAATCCATCTATTACACAATTCATCTTCTAAGAGATCTTACTCTTCACTAGTAAATTTGCTCAATTTCTAAAGTCAGTGGCAGAAATTATAAAAAGAGACTGCTGTATTGTAAACTGTTTTATGATTGAAATGAGCTATCTTACAGTCGCACTGTGGCAAATCTCTTTACCTTGAGGCTTATAATCTATTTCCTCTGGGTAATTAATAGATGGAAGCATCTTTAGAACTAGAATGACCATTCATTTTAAGGAAAACTAATAATCCTCAAAAATATCTGCTAGTAGTAATGGTTCTTAGAATTGAACCTGTCATCCAGAAAAGCCTGCAACGGATTGCAAGTGAGAAAAGAGCTCATTCTCAGACAGCCAATTCCTTTTTTTTTCTTGCTATCTCTTTTACTTAATAAGTTTTCTAATTTTTAATTAGATGAGGTGAAGATAACTTGTTCAAGGATTGCAGTGTCTTAGACTACCTCTTCTGTTGCTTTTTTGGGAAAGACAGGTCTTACTGAAAAATACTAAAGTTGCGTGTGAATCCTCTACAGATACAATCTTATTGCTTGAAGGAAGTTCAAAAATTTTTATCTAGTAATGATCCTTCAGTGTCAAATCAGAGGAAAAGTACCCTTTCTTTCCCTCTTGAAAGCAGTGTGGCTCCAAAAATGTACTTTAAGACAAGCTGAGTGAGAAAAGCCTGCCTTAGTTACAGAAAAAGGATCCACTACAGAGAGAAAACATGAGCTCTCTGGCTATATTTGACTGCTGTTAGCACCAAGACAAAATGAATACTGTCAACTGTACTTTTACCAATGTGCTCTGTTTTTCCTTGAGGATTGATAGGTTTAAATGCACTGATTCTCTCCTTGAGCCTGTCTGTCAAACTTTGATCTGATGTTGAAGTGTTCAAAAGCTTTGTGCATTGCAGGGTTTAGGCAAACTTGATCTTACAGGTTTAACTTAAATATTGTTTCCATTTTGAAGCCTGTCATATGGGTGTACCACAAAGAGTGTTTGGTTTTAGCCCTGATGTCTTGAGTGGTGGTATGCAGCAAGTAACAGAATACTTGGAATAAAGAAAAATCCTGAAATGAATCCCTCCAGCTATGGGCCAGTTGAGAGCGAGAGAGACAGGATGTAAAGTAAAACCAGTATGTCTCCCTTTGATCAGAGGAGAGATTCCCCACCACCACCCAGCAGGTGATTAACACATCAGTACATTCTCCCCTCAGTGGGTGAAGGGACAAAGCTCAGTATCTGCTTAGCACCCATAAAGCAAACTTCAGTTACTAACTGACGTTAGAAACGTTTCAAATGCTGTCTTTGTGCATTCCGATTCTTGGTTTTACATGGTCTGATGCATGTAAGTGCTGCTAAATTGTCTTAGAATATGAACTTCTCTAAAGGAAGAATTGCTACACACCTTACGAAACTGCATTTTTATTTTCTGAACAAAAAGCTCTTTCCACGTGTAAATGGTTACATATTTTTCATTTGTGCATGCTTTCTATTTCTGGAAAAGTTCATCAATAGTCAACTGCACCCTGAGTTTGGAGTGTGGTGAAACAGCCCTGCAGGGTGTTGGTGGTACATGGTTTTATACATAAAAGCTGCTCAGAAACAGACTTGACCATCTGGAAGATCTGAAAGCCACAGACTCTGTTTACTTCAGAAGTAATGGCAGTGGATGTTTCGATTTTTTTTTTTTCTTAAACTATAATACTGGATTTAGAAACCTTTATTTTCACATGGTTTCATCACATTTTATTTATTAAGTGCCAAATACATGTTTGTTGAACAGAAAGAATGTAGCACATGAAGCTTCTACCATCCTGAAGAATTTACAATGCAGCAACATCTTGATGTCCGTAAACTCTGTCATTGTCCCCATTGACTTTTTTGAGGGCAAGATTTCACATCAGAACTTTTGGAGAGAATGTCAACTATGCAGTTCTCATTTTCATGATTTTGACTTTCTTTGCAGTATAAATCAGTATGCAATGGCCAGAATCTAAATATAACACACCTTTGCTGTATTCTACTCTGAGTATGATAGAAAAAGCTCATCAATGAGTGTCTTTTTATTAAGTAGCCTCACTTGAGTTGCCTGATGGAACACAAGAAAAAAATTATTAAGAATGAATTGTAGCACAAATATTTTTTATGTGAAAGATAATCAAACTATCTGTCTCACCAAGCAGGATCTACCACATATCATCATTCAGAGACCAGTAAGCTAATTACTAAGCAAAGTTGGGGGTTTTTTTTTCATAATTTTACTGTGTGAGATCAAATGTAGGTGTACATATGACACAGATGGTTTTTACTAGGATTCTGCAAACAGTAGTTATTTATCCAGTTGCCCAAGAACTCTACATTCTGTTAATATCATGATTGAATTTTTGAAACAGGGATCCATTGCCAGATTCTGAAACAACATGGAATAAATAAATCTGAAATCAAAAAAGATGCAAACATTCCAGAAATCAAGTGTGATGTGGTATTCTAGAAAATAAAGCTCCCAAATCTTATAAAAGCTGTACTGGTTATTGGCTTTGATACAAGACTGCACTGTGGTTGGTCCAAATTGCGTGCCTTGCTATTGGTATTATGCAATTTTAGCAAGCTTCAGTATAAGAAAAATATTGTTTATCAGCCAATCACTTTTCCTTAGATCGAAAGCAATAGTTGGAATATAAAGTCTCCAAATCTGCAGGAGAGGTGTTTGACAAATTAATGTAATTTAATAAAATAGAATAACATTGGTTTAAAATGTTATTTACACATTGTTTTTCTATATTCTTCCCACAAATGGTGGGTAGAGTGTGCAGAGTTTGCAAGAATATGATCATCTCTTGTCTAATGTTTCCAAGATTGATGGTCAGGTAGTTCCAACAGTGTAGTCTTTAAATGATGACAGATAAAGGCTTTCTGGCAAGGTAAAAACAGGTGCTGAGATACAGAACCATTTATTCTGTATATTTGGAAGCTTTTTCAATAGCAGAAAAACTGCTTTCTTCTTCAGTGCCCAGCTTTATGTTGCTTTATGGTTTTAGCTAAGGACTCCGTCTTTTGGGACACACTGCTCAAGGTCATGTCACGATAGAGCTTTGACAAAGCATCACCAATCTCCTGAGCACAGCCCCGGCTGCCAATCCCATGCTCCCTGAGCAGGTAGGCTCCATCCCGAATATCCTGGGGCTGACTTCTTGTTTGCATTTCCTTTACAGAAAGCCTGCGGTTGTTATTACACCTGCTGGTGTTCAGTGTCACTGACCTCTCACCTCCTGCACGATCAGGTGCTCTTTTTTAACAGGCAATCTGGCATCCAGCCCACTTCAATTAGGTTCATTTGTCATGTACTCCTATCTGCCAGCAAGCAAACTGGGGAAAAAGAGGTCAAAGTAGGGATTTTTCAAATGTAAATGTTTCCTGCAAGCTGCTCTTGAAACTTAGTCTTGTCATTCAAAATGCATGTTGCTGCCTGCCCGCCTGCTCAGCAAACTAATTGTCTTTTCCAAGAGCCTGCTTTTCTCAGTGTCTTTGCAAGTTTTGTCTGGGGTTGTTGCTTGCATATTCCTATTGCTAAGTATTGTTGCAGGCAATAAATAAATCACTGTATTTAAAGCATATTTCACC
>VZRN01002471.1:1675758-1705846 GCA_013397935.1 Dasyornis broadbenti | reverse complement strand
GGGGGGGAGAGTTTTAAACCACTTACAGGAAGTGGGATCATGCAAAACTATCCAAGTATCTTGTTACAACCAGTGCTTTTTTTATATGGGGTGTGTTTAAATTTATACCACAATATGGTATCAAATCTGCATTTTAATTTTTAAAAATTTTGTCCCCCTTTATGGTTTGGAGTTTTTTGCTTGGTTTGGGGGTTTGGCTTTGTGGTTTATTTTGCTTATTTAGTCCCTAGGGCCACTCTATGAGTAAGATAGTATGATGTAGTTTCTGGAAGTAGATGATGTTCTTTTAAAACTTAGTGGTAATTAATGTTCTGAAGAATTGTGTGGATTCTGTGAAATTACTAAATGTTTCAGTGCCTGTGACAACACTACAGCTTGTAGTGGTCCTTGAATCAAAATTATAGCAGGAAGACACAGCTATCCCCAGGAACTGAAACAAAGCATGATGAGGTGGCAGACAATATCCTTCCTGCCTTATAGAATAATAATTTCTTTTTGGTTTTGCCATTCTTATAAAGGAACTGAAACTTCATCAAATAACTATACAGTTGTACTTGGATCAAAAATTTAGCAATTTTGGCTAACTGATGTGCTGGCTTTTTCTTCTGCTTTTTCATTCCCACTGCCATTAGTGAGGAGGAAAGATTTGGCTCGGTGAGATGGGAGTGAGAAGGAAGAGATTGATTATGGAGTCAGGAATTGGCTTTCTGGGACTGCAGATAGAGAAAAAGAGCAAACCTGGGATTGTGATACGTGATGAAGAGACAGGCCTGCAGTCAGTGTGTTTGCAGCAGGGGGAAGCAGGAAGGAGCTGGAGAACTGGGTTGGTTTTAGCACTAGGGCAGGGTGTAGTTTGTTTTGGCAGGATCGAACTCCTGAGATGGAGTGGAAAGGTGAACGGCAAAACAGGTTATTTGTGTTGTGTCCAGTGAAAGGGGTGGGTAAACTGTGCTAAGAGCATCAGGGCTTGAATTAGGTTATGGGGAGAACAGAGGACTGAGATATAGAAAAATAACCATGATTTCTTTACACTCTAAGTTATTCCTTGGATCTTCTCCATCATGTTTTTGAATTCCTTTTGTTTCCGTTTTCACTTATTTTCCTTTTCTCGTTTTTTTTTCCCCTCTTATCTTTGCATAATCTCACTTGAAAATGCAACTTATTTACTATGTCTTTGCTATAGTTAATCTGCATTCCTACCCCAGATCAAACTTATTTTCTCCCAATTAAAAATCAATGCCATTGCAGCCTCAGGTGTCTAATTATTAATTTGAGTAAATATGTGTAAAATAGATTATCTACATTTTGCTTCTGTTTCCTTATTTCATAATTTAACTTTTCTAATAGTTTGTTTTAATTAATTTGTTTAGACTCCCCACACAGTAAAATTACCAGCATTTGTAATTTGTTTTTTGCAGGTACATAAAATGAAAAACACACAGCTGAAACCTCAAAGCAGGGAAGGAGAGGGAGGTGAGCTTGAGAACACAAAGAAGGTTTTCCTTCAGCCTTTGTTTTGTCTGTGTAGTGCCAAAGAAGCTTTAGTTTTGAAAAGTAATTCAGGCTATGAATGTGAAAGCCCCTTTAGAAAACTGACTTTCAGAATAGCAAGCAGTTGTTTTATTCATTGCTAAAGGTACTAACTAACACATATAAACTGTCTGCTACTCTGGATGAGGCTTTACACAAAAGTTTTACTATGAAATAAACTTCCTGTATTTGGTATGGATGGAGACGTAGTGTGCACATCATCTTGCCAGCCCACAGAAGAATCTTCTGAAAGAGTTCCAATTGTTAGACAATTTATATTGATTACATTACTACAATAAAGCATAGCAAAAACTATGTCAGCAGTAAGAAATAGTCATAATTGGCAGAGTGACTTAAATTACCTTCAATTGTATACAGAACAGAGCATAGAAAAAGAAATAGCTGAAGAACAGCTCAAATTTTAAGTAAAAAAACCCTCAACAGATTATTAAACCATTAGTATTGTAGCTGATATTATTTGTTTCAGATGCTTTTATTTGCTTTTGTGAGATACCACTACCACAGGATCAGCGAGAACTTTTCTTCTTTCTTTGTGGCTTTTTGTCAGTTCTCACAAAAGCTCTACTCCCTCAGGAAAAACTAAAAAATTCTTTTGTTCTCCACATCTAACTGAAATTATACTGGAAAGAACATCGTATCTGATTTTCTTCTTGTCAGGTATCTAGATTCAATAAAATAGGCAGGCTGCATTTAGGTTTTTCATTTGTTTTTGTTTTTGTTTTTTTTTTTTTTTAAGAATTGCCCATTAGTGGATGAGGAATTCTGATATATATAATGGATTTAGAAATGCATATGTACAATGCAGCTCGATATAGAATATAAAATATAATAAAATAATGAGGTTAAAGATTAACTTTCATTACTAATGAGTTTTTATAGGAAGTTGTGTAGAATATAAAGCCAATTCCTTTTTCGCTTAGCGTGGATGGATCATCACTGACACTCTGCATTTCATTCCTGAGAGCCAGGGGCTTGTCTGGCAGTCCCTTCTCTGCTGGTCTCTCCACTCTACAACGACAGACAAGGGCTGGTACTTGGCAGACTCCAAATGTAGTGTAGCCGTAGGAATCCATCGTACTAGTCCCCCTCCAAACAAGCAGATGCATCCTAATTTCTGTTTGTCTATTTTCCGGTAGAACATGAAGAAGAGATTTCAGAAAGAAGCTGTTACTACAGAGTGCACAGCACAAATTTAGTCCTGTGAAATCAGGAATGACTCAAGACTTTGGGTGTGTGGTAGAGAAGGAATTTTCGATCCTTATTGCCAATCTCCAAGGCAACTGCTGAAGTCAGTCTTGAACACTTGTTCTCACTTTAGCAATTTCTGGCAGAGACAATGTTATATTGTATAGGACAGCTTGTATGATAGCCAAAACAGGGCAAAAATTTGGAAACAATGGAAGAATTTAGCACTTATTAGTCTGTAGGGTGTGCACATAGTTTAAATAACTTTAGGATGTGAAATCTCTGTGCTTAGAGTCAATAATCAAGAGCTTTACAGATTTAGCAGGAAGAATTCCATTTTAAAACAAAATCAATATGTCATAAAAAAATCTCAACGTGAAACTGGAATGCAGTATGATGTAGTGCACCAAGGCTTACATGTCCAAATCCCTTTTTGTCCCCTTTTCTGAACACAAAGGCCAGTACACACATGCAGATGGAAAAAATGAATCAAATGTAAGTCAAGCATCAATATGTTTGGTGCACCTAATTTTACATCCGTATTTGAAAATATTGATTTACTTAAATTACTACGACATGTACACTTGTTATAAAATTGTTTTACATGAGGAATCTCATGCTTACCTGTACCAATAAGTTAAATACCCTTTTGATACCTGCCTTTTTGCCATTTGAAGTCTACTAAATTTCCTTTTTCTTCTGATTTTCTTAGAATTGTACACTATTTGCATTACTGTGGTGTGGGAGCTGTATTATGGTAAAGAACATGACCAAGATGCCCATACACCATCAAAGAATTCCCAGTGCTAAAAAATGTGAGAGGGTTTGATTCACCAGATTTAAGCTGTCATTATGTCCAGGCAGAAATCAGCTCTACCAGATTTCAGATCAGGTCTGTAGTGTTTTCCCAAGGGCTTGCCACTTAGAGAAAAGGCAGCTTGTTGTGCAGAAGTCTTAAAAGTACAAACTCAGCTATTTTGGTTTTGTGGTTAGGACAGTGCTGTTTATTGAGTTTCCAGGTAGGAATCTGGTAGGTTATCTAGCACTCAATAAATTACAGTATGGCCATTGAGCTAAAAAAGTCCCAAGATACTTGCAGTGTCATCATTGGAAATTAATCAACTGGTCAATCTGCTTTTTAAAAACAATATTTTAAAAATTACAGGCTGCCTTCTGGCATGACTTCCTGGTTCTATCAAGGCATGTTTGGATTCACTTCCTATTTACAACTTCAAAGAAAACTCATTAATTGCTTGGACATATATGCTAGGTTTTGTTGGTTTAGTTTTATATTTGCAAGCACACTCTAAACCCAAATTGTAAATATATTGTACTAATTAGATTATCGATTTCCTAATTATTTTATCTTCTGAATGCTTGAAAATTTGACATGCATTGAAATGTATATGTATCAACATTTGAGGTTGAAAGAATGCACGTCAGGGCTGTTTCTTTAGTGAAAAAGGTGTATTTTTAATGGACTGTTTTATTATCCTGACATGTTCAAGGAAGTCTAGATATAAATTCCTTTGGCCAGTTGGCTTGACTCTCCTTCCAGGGATGGAGTAGTGGTGCCAATTTTTTTTTTAAATTCATCCTTATTCACACAGAGTGACTGGAGGCTTTCAGAGCCAATCATTCCAATCACTCATACCTGAGCTGAACCCACATGAATGTAAATCCATCTGGCATTCACCCATCCCGTTTAATTTGCATCTTGAGCTGCATGGCCTGCATGTTTCCTGCAGGCATAGTCAAGCAGTATTTATTATTCTGTGAGACCAGCTTGACCAGCAGCATCCTCTGTTGTTTTTGTAAAGAAGGAAAGGGTTATAAAGGACACGCTGAGGAGCAGTGCCCCAGCTGCTGTTCCTGCAGGCTTTGGGCAGGACATGTGTGTGCTGGAATGGAATCTGTGCTCCTGAAAGTCCCTTGAGCTGCCTGTGTGGTGTGAGGGCCAGGGGGATGAGCCAGAACATGCCAGCTTTCCCTCCCAAAGGATCGAGTTGTTCATGTTGGCAGGAAGTTTTACTTACCAAAGTGGTTAGCAACTGGCAAAGGGAGCACATCCAGGCCTGAGGGATCCCTTACACATATTTCTTCATGGGAATTTCTGGTGTTAACAGAGGTACAGTATGCAGGGTGCTTAATATTCTGTTTTATTTATCAAGGCAAAGAAACAACTGTATGAGTAAGGTCAATATACAGTAAAAGTTATTTTAGGTTGAAGGTCGATATGTTGGTCCTTGTGGTTTGTTGTTTAAATCTTTAGAGATTTTGTGTATCAGCAGGTATTTCCTGGAAGCTATAGGAATGATGTGAAATCCTAGAAAGGATTATCACTTTTCATTTTTCCTATCTTCCTTTGAAAGGAGAATGGTACTCAGCCTCCTGAAATTAATTCATTCCTTAGTTGTAAATTTTATATAACTTTTGAGGACTTTAATATTTTGCATGTATTAAAGAAAAAAGGTGACTATGTTTTAAAAGCTACACAGATCTCTTTCATACAAAAACTGAATAAAATTAGATCAATTGAAGTGTTATGTTTACAAAACTTTCACTTTCTTCTCGTCTGCACCAAATAAAAAACTACAGAAGATCCTTGTTTAAGGTAGCAAATCCAAGGAATTCCTTCTGTTCTCTCATGGACGTGATGTCTCAATGCCCTGTCCTACCATTAAAATGATTTCTTTTCACTACTGCATTTGATCATTATTTTTATGAAACATTATTTTTATTGAAACTACTGTGTTTTAAATCATTTTCCTGAAGGGACATGTTTCTCCAAATACTTCACTGAACAATAGAATTAATTTCTACACCTATTAAAAACCCCCCAAAACTCACAAAACTGTTGTCAGTCAAAACAAAGAAACACCAAATAGCAGTTTAAAGGTCGGAAAAAAGTTTATTTAAAAAATAATTTTTTTTGTTAATATTGTCGTCAGCATTAAGACACACCACGCTTTGTCTTACAGCTTTTTGATAGGGCAATGATGGATTTAGTAGTTTGTGATCATTCTGGCAGGCTGGCTGCTGACAGACCATCCCTGTGGTTATCTGGAGATCAAGGTGCATCAGCTGGAGAACAAGATCTTGTCTTGGCCCCCAGCTGTCCTTCTGGAAAAAGGAGCACGAGGCTTTGAAAGAATGTTCCTGCTAAATCCATCCTTTCACCTCAGTCACAAGCTTTGCTGTGTGTGAAGTGTAAGGGCAGATGAGTTATTTCCACAATGAGGCTCCTGTGTTAGCAGGTTTTCAGGCTGGCTCCGTGTTCTGCTATCGCTGTTTGCTCAGGAGGATGACAGCAGCTGCTCTTTGATTGGAACATGAGGAAAGATGTGTTAAAGTCAGATAAGCATCACTGCCAAAGCAGCTTTACCTCCCAATTTGCTGCTCTTTGTAACATGGCTGCTAATAAGGGATGCTGAAACTGAGCTTTGTACTTGATTGAAATCAAAATCTTACAAGTCATGTCAATCTAAAGAAGTTTTTCTTCACATAGCTCTGCTTCTTGAGACAAAATACAGCCATGCCATTGTAAAATAAAAGGCACAGAATAAGAGGACATCATCTGACTCTTGCTAGTTGTGTAGTAGGATTTTTCCTTGTCATTCCTTATAGTTATGGAGTTATGGTTTGCCTTTTGGATGATTTATCAATTTTTTTTTTTGTAATCTGAAATGATTTGTGGTTGGCCAGCAGTAGTTTCTTTTATCTTCATTTCCAAAGCTGCACTTGTAAGACCACATTCAGCAGCAGATTAATTCGCAAATACCTTGGTTCAGTTTTCAGAACTGCTGCCAAGGAGGCCTTCTTTCACAGACCATTTTGTACTTTGTGATACTTGTAATTAACAATTACTTATAGCAAGTTTGCTGCTGTATCTCCACAATGAGAAGTAAGCCTTACTGATGTAAAATACTAATGAAGATAAGGATCATGAAAATTTAGAGGAAACTTTCTGTCTCTTGATTTTAAATGCTTTGAAGTAGAGTGGACAAATAATCTCTTGGTGATATGACCCCAAATGCTCTGGCAGATACTGAAGATTTTTAGAATATAAATAGAGCTGAAGAAGTGGTCAGATCTTGTTTCTTCTGATCTCATTTGATTTTTGGTTATGTACAATGATGAATGGCATTCTTTTAAAAATGGAGTTCTGCTTCTAGTGTCTGCTTAAATCCACTGGATGTAATTTAAATTGCATTAAGAATAAATGGGTCTGGTAAGGTGTATTTCCAAACAATACATCAGGTAAGCGAATAATCTCCCAGCTTTTTAATGACTTCAAAAAATGTGTCATTGCCAAGCTATCTTGCCATGACATTGAACCAATAAATTTTTCAATTCATTTCTATACCAGGTTTTAGTACATTTGAAATTGTTTCTCAGTTTTAATTCAACACGTCAAAACATTTTCAAAATAACAAACCTTTATATTCAATTGCAGTCAAAGTTAAAAAACCCACAAACTTGTTTTCAGTAGGGTTTAATTTCCCTCAATGATGATCTATTTCTAATCTTTGTATTGCAATTAAAATAAGAAATCTATAACTTTGGTATTGAACGTTTGCATTACACTCAGGCATGTGAGTAGCTGCACAGAGTAACAACAAATCTGAAGCAAGCATTCTACTCTGGGCTCTTCCTTCTGCTCTCTTCTGGCGCTCCCAAAGCCCCCATTCTGGGAAAATCCTGAGCTATTTGGTGAATTACTGTGAGGTCATTATAGGAAAGCAAAGAATTTACAATAAATTTAGAGCACATAAAGAAATTATGCTTTGCTTTAAATCCTTTAAAATTTTGATAAGACTGTGGTTCGTTTTTGAGACGCTCTAGTGTCACTTCCAACCAATTAGCCTCATGAAAAGCAATTAGAACATTCCTGTTTGCAAAGAGACTTCTCAGACTCTTTTTTTCTTCTTCACTGTTTTTAAGGAGACAGACTCTAAAGTATTTTGGCATAGCTACACTCACTGTATCCATTATCACTCTTTCTTTTCTCTTATGTATTAGTGAATGTAAACCAAGACATTTTTAGCCTCCCTGGTTTTCATTCAGTGTTTCAAACAAAGTAGTAGTGACTAAACAGCTCTATCAGCCTCTCAAGGAGGCCAATTTAAGCATTGGCAACTTGCCATAAACATAAAAATACTATTTATTTACCAGGTGGGGGGCTAAGATGGAGCAAATGCCCCTTCTTGTTTTCTTAAACAAAAAAGAAATTTGAATTAGTTTGAATCTTCTTCAATAATAAATAATTCTCTTTCAAATCTGTAATTTAATTAAATAATAGCAATAATTAAAAGTGTTGAAAGGACGTTGCTAGTTTGAGTACCTAAATCCATTCTATGGTGGAAAGCAGGTCTCAAGTTTATTAATTATATTGTATTTCTATCCAAGTGAGTAACAAATCCCTTAATTTTAGTGTAAAATCAATTCACACTATTATTGATAGCACTGACACTTTGTTTTAAGAAACATCTGTTTTGTTTGCTGTTTCCAAAATTGAGTCAGTGTTAGAATTTAAGGTTGAAATTTCATTTTGAAATTTCATGTATGTAACTTTGACTCTGCCTCCCAGTTTAGGCCCATGCCCCTGCTTTGCTCCTAGGTGTGATGCCAGTCTTGAAAGGGTCTATTTTCAAGTCTTTGTTGCATTTATGGCTGGTTAGCATTTTCTGGTGGGACTTCACTTCATGGGGATAAAGTAATCCATCTCAATTTCTGAAACCAGTTTGCAAAAATTCCTACCTGATTTCTGAATCTGGCCCATCAACTGCATATTTGGATTGACACCTGGTAATCATTTTGTCATACTGTGACTTAAAAAACTAAAACCCCAGTTGGTCTCTGGCTTTTATTTTCCAAGCTGTAAATAATAGTGATGCTTTTTTAAAAAAAAAAAAACAAGTACTCTCAGTAGCATTAACATCACATTCATTTGCTTCCCCTCTATTTGCTTTTTCCCTGGTCAAAAATACTTGTCTTAAACTATGAAAAAATAAAAGTCCATGGAGTCAAAAATGCATATGTTCATGCTTGTAGGATCATCTATGATGTCCATCTTTTAGCATAATTTTTAAGCAGTACGGTGCTTCCTTTGAAACACAAATCAGGGATTTTTGATGATTTAACGAAGTGCACAGTATGGAGGAGTGACTGATAGAAAACTTAGAAGCAGATGTGAGTCAGAACACAAGAAACCTTATGTATCATGGATAAATTATACCAGGGATCCTTAGAGGAAAGTGAGCCACTGTTGATTTTAGGGTTTAGAAATAGCATCCTGCTGTATTTTATAGTTAGAAATTGATGCAGCCGCACAGACTGTGCAGAACTGCTCCCTGTTCTGATGGAATAAGTGAGACATCTCTAAGTATTACCTGGACCCCACTTTCCCAGGTGGCTTCTGCCACGGGTAACTGCACTATTCCCGTAGGATCAGTCTGAATGAAATGCAGCTGACATTTCTCGTGGAGCAAGGAAAGATGCTTATAGTGTGCTTTTTTGTACTGCCTCAAACAATGGCCACAGAAAATTCCCCCTAGGTGGGGTGAATGACAACAGTTTGTTCTTCCAGCAAGTTACTAACTTCTGTCTTCTTATTGGAACAAGAATTTATGTAATTTTCAATGTTGATGATCACAAACTGTGATTCTGTAGTGAATGCAGAATTTAATGCAGGATTTCAAGGATTTCATGCCTTATGGAGACAAAATTTTGTGACGCTACAGAAACAAGTTGTCCTGAGATGTTCATGCAATGTTGCAAAGCTGTGCTGCTGCTGCACGGCATTACATTATGTCACTTAGATATGCCTTTGGCTCAGAGTGGAAGCTGGGATTAGTATTTTGAGCTAGAAGTAGGCATAGATAATTCTACAGGGAAGATTGTTTCTGTGGGATTAGTGCTCCATGCTTATATATGCACAGCAGCCCACACCTGATGGGAAATTTCCAAATTGCATTCTAGGGGACACTATGTCTGTACTGTGGTGACTACAAGAGTCACAGATAAATAGAAAGGTTTGATGTTTCCTAGTGAGTCAAAAAATGCTGCTTGTATAGTTTAAGGGGTGGTAAAATAGCACTAGGGTTGCACAGGGCTGTAAAGGATGCATGAGATGAGGGAGGCATAGCCTGATTACTGCTGTTCTGGTCTGACCATGGAGAATTCAAGGCAGCTCCTTTTCATGCCAATATATTGCTTTTCTCATCATGAAATAATTATGATGACTCTGCTTTTGATAAACGAATACGTTAGGTTGTTTGCTGTGATATTAGGTGTGTCACCATTTTCAGATTGTCGTCAGATTACCACATTTCTCGCGAAAGTGTTGCTCTTTAGGGTCAAATCTTACTTGGTAATTTTCTTCATACTCTGCTTCACTCACAAGTCTCCATTCTATTTTTCGCTTGAGTCAGTATGTTTTAATTTTTTCCTAAACTATTCAACCACATTTCTAGTTTCATTTAACTTTTGTTGATTTTACTGAAAATGAGGTGTGGCTTGAAGTGTCTGGGCTCAAATCTGCTTCGTTGAGAGGGTGGGTAGATACCCGTCTGGATGACAGATGTTACCAAGATAAACTACTGTCATATGCCCTAATATTGTTTCTGAAGATGATTTATCAAGTGATTAGCAGAGCTGTCGGAATTAGTTTATATCTAGTTCCTCTAGAAAGCCTTTTTTTAGCCACTGACTTGTTTCTCTTTGATTCTGAACTGGTAACTTCTCCTGGTTCCTGTGGGGAGGCACCACAGAGATCTCTGCTTCCCAGGAGGTAGTTTTTGAGGCATAAATGCTTTACCCCTAAAGAACAGTAATGAGAAAAATGTCAGGGCAAAGGATTTTCTAAAGCAAAGTTTGAAAAAATCCATTACAGAAGATATTATGAAATAATATTTTTGGTTACATTGAGCTGTAGATACATTTTCTTGGAAATACTTGAATTTTAGTGATTAAAGATATGGTTGGCTATTTGGTTGGTTTATGCTGTTTCATGTGGAACCTTAACTAGCTTGCATTAACATAAAGCATTATGTTGGCAACTGGATTCCTGATTTGAAGTTTGGCTTGGAAATGTAATGTTCTCTGTATTACTGTCAATAATTACTTGGACATATGATCAGTGAGAATGCACAAAGATGACTGTGGTAGTTTCAGATCTGTGTTTGTTAATTGAAAAGAAAATTGACCCAATTTAAAGAAAATAAATTGGAGCTCTTGATATCTTGTGCTAGTGGTTAAACCTTATATACTTGGTCTGGAGGAAGGATATGAACAGAAGTAAGTTTTTAGAGACAGAACTAAACAGGAATTTGTGAACAAAATTAGATTTTTAAAAATCTTTTGTAATGCATTTTGCTGCCGAGTTTCTATACAGACATGAAAATGTGAAAGGTTTAACTTGAGAGTCTAAGAGAAGCTTTGGAAAGTGAATGAATCCCTCTTCCTTCTAATGACAGATTATAAAGGTGGTTTAATCTTACACTGTGAGTGAGTGTTCTCCTGGCAGGTTCTCATGTGGACAGATTAGACATCCATCTGAGACACTGTTATCTTATTGATTCCCTCTCTTGGAAGAATGCAGGCTTTTACCCATTTCAGAGATGATTCCAAGTGGCTTGGTGAGATTACATCTTGCATGTGAATTTTAGCTGGGCTTATGTTACATGGGAGTGACAATTTTTAACAGGCGTGGTTCAGGTGGTGCTGCAGGAAAGGAGCAGCTCAGCTTAATGGGACAAGCTGACATACACACATGTAGGAAGCAGCTCCAGGGAATTCCTCAGATAATGTTCTTGAATAATGCACGTGTACACACAGAGTAATAAACAAAAAAAAAAATTGCTGATTTATGTTCTCAGAGAAAAGGCAGCTATATATAAACCATGATCGTGTCTGGGCACTTCACAACCAAGTGGCAGCTCAGATCACTTTTAAAGGCACGTTCATTGATGGACAAAGGGGAATAAATGTTTCCTGAGCCAAACTTGATTAATGCTCTGGAATGCTGTGGCACTTGGTCCTATTCAGACAGATTTCAGGGTTAAATCAAAATTTTACATAAAATCTAGCAATTAATATTCTGTGTAATTTTTCCATTATATGTCAGCATAAATAGATTTTTACTTAAGGTGACATTCCTGCTTGAAGCACTGCTGACTTCAGAGTTAGCTTAGGCTTGTTTGAACCGAGATGTTTTACCAAGACCTCAGAGGATATGGTCAGTGAAATTTCTAGACTCATATAGACAGATAGTACAGGAGTAATAATGGTTTATGCATTTGTCTATCTGCCTCTCATGTGAGCAAGGGTGAAGCAGATTTAGAGATTACAATAAACTACCAGATGTAACTGAAAGGTCTTTGCCGGCATCACAAGTCAAATTTAAATGAGTCTTCTCAGCAGGAGAACTTGGGGCTTGTATCAAAGAGACTTCAGTTCATCAGCAGGCAGTCAGGAACAGGGAATTTAAGAATCACTCTTACCTGCGTATCTTGCATATCTAGAGATCATTAAATGCTCTTTTTCTGTATGAGGTTGAACTGCTGTGGAGGGAATTTTGCACATAACTTCCTGGTGATGCCAAGAGTGCCAGCACACTTCGGGATGTGAATTTATTAGAGAAGTCAGAAGAACCCTATAAATGAGCCTCTTTTCTCTGTTTGCAAACCCTGAATTTTGTCTTCTCTGCCTCAATTTGTTGCTTTAGATTTCTAATAATATTGTACTGGCCAACTATATTGTACTACTTAGTGTCTATTAAGACCTCAGATCATAGCTGATAGTAGCTAATTCAGTATTATCCAGGTATAAGGTTATTAGGCTATAGTAATTTTGCAATAATTACTAACTGGAATCTGTTACCTAAAGAAGAGCTGTAAGTTCATTTATCAATAGCCTGCCTTGTCCATTCTCCTACCTTCATAACACAGAAATCAAAGGAACTTGCAAACTTCTTTAGTATTTTACAGGGGAGAAAGAGATCCTAATTAATCTCAATTTGTTATCTTATAGCCATGTGATATGAATAACCAAAAAATACCTCTCAGAAGGCAGCAATTAAGCATGAAAAAGGAGAGATAGAACAGTGTATGTGGGAAGTTCATAATGTGAGAGCTGGTTTAAGTGTACTGGTGCTTCTGTGAAGGATGCTCCTGTCCTTTCCTTGACTCCTGGGCCCTTTTTGCCATTATTAGTACTCATGCTCAGCCTGCAGATCTGACTCAACACTAACCCTTACCAGAAAAATAAAAATATTACTTTGTTGAATCAGTGAGTTTATCCAGCTCCCCAGCTGCCAAATGTATATTGAAGCCAAAAAAAGTCAATGATGAGAAGTGCAGTCTGTGGCTGGGAGGCTCAGGGAGAGGGGTCACAGGAAGGCAGGACGTCCACTTTTAGCAGAAGAGCAGATAAGCTGAAGGCAATTATAAAATTATGTCCACTGGCATCCAGTGAAATACCCAGAGTCATTGCATGTTTGTGCTGGTTCGGGAAGATGCTGCTAAAACAAACCAAAAATACACCAAGGAGTTTGGATTGCCAATGTGTTCAACCATTATGGGGGGGTTTTGTTCCCTCTAAACAGTTCACTAACATGAGGTCTTTGCATTTTACCTACATAGCCCATTCTTTAAAGGTCAAATGCAAATTCACCCTGTCATGTCTTTACTAATTCAGCATAACAAAAATGGATTTTTTCCATCATTGCCAGCTGTAAATCATTCAGACTATTCTTTCTTTGGATAGATTTCAGTTGTCATTTCTTATATATAGCACTTGAAAAATTATTTCTAACCAGAAGTTGAACTTCAGTAACAAAGTGCCTATTCATTAGACATGATATTTCCTGGATATCAGAAGGGTATCTGCAATAGCCTTTTATCAAAGAAAAGATAAGAATCCTTCTTTTACTGTGACTGAGCCAACCCCAGCAAGGAGCAAAAAGGGGAGTTCTGTAAGAGAGTTTTGTATCCTGTTCCAGGTAGTTAAGTCAATTGCTTTTCAGTTGGCATTAATAAAACATTTCTTTCAGTGGTAGATTAATCCCTGGCAACAGATGTCTTTACATAGAAATGCATTAAATATTTTAAAGTTTAAATGTATTAAAGATGCTTACAATTGAACTGGGATTGGATTTAAATATCCTTTATTTTAAACACAGAGAAAGTTTTCTATTTGTCACAATCATAAATGTGTACAGACTTTTCAGAGAAAACTGAGTAACACAATGAGGGAAGTCAAAGTAGATGAAAATAGAATTAGTTCTACATAATGGACCATTCCAGTTGTAGAAAAGGGGATTTGAAACTTAAACAAGCCACAAATATATAAATGAGTGACAGCCATTGGTCTGCTGTAATTTACATTCCAAAATGTGACCTACACTTCAAGCCTTGGTCCTGCAGAACTCAATAAAAACAAAAGAAGTCACAGCAAACTCCCTGGCTTGCCATGGCAATCTCCTAACTGGGAAGAGAAAAAGGCATCTGAGATGATGCAAACTGAGAAGTTCTTCATTACAACACTGAATTTTATAGACCTTCCAAATAATAATAAAAAAATCTTTTAGGAAAAAAAGCAGTTTACACAGATTTATTTTTTTACTGATTCTTTATTCTTAATATGACAGATTTTAGTCTGATGTTACAAGTTTAAAAATAGTCTTGAAAATTACAGTTAAATTACTTTGCCTAGATGTGTGAAACCCACACTCAGCTCATGGTATTTGGCAAGTCTGTAGGCATGAATTTTGCATGAGATTATTTCATGTGTTCTTACAAGAGAATGACCAAATGATTGTTGTGGTTTTCTTTTAAAGTGGTTTGCTTTAGTCATTGTTTGGTTATTAATGAATCTTCCCCCAATGCTTGTATTAAAGTCATTTATGTGTATCGTGTGTATGAACTGTTTTTAATCGGAAGTGTCTGTAAGGAATGTAACAAAGACACCGTTTTTTAGGGGGAAAAAAATCAAAATGTAGAAGGTCGGCAGAAAGAAGTGACCTTCACAGCAGTGCCGGGAGCAGGAGGAGGCAGGTTCTGTTCAGCAGGGGACAGTGGCCAGCAGGAATAGGGGAGGATTCATGTGTGGCTCTTAAACCTGGCTGTGGATTGCAGTGTGTGCACAGCCACAGCAAATGCACTCATGGCACAAAGCATCTTCTATACCTTCAATCCCACTACATATTCTCCCATTCTTTCTTTGCTATTCAAGCTATTTTGGGATTCTGTCATGTTTTGAGGGTGAAAATCAATCTATACTTACCTTGCAAATGCCTCTTTGTGAATGGGTTGTAGTTAAGTCTGGATAGAGTCTTATCTGTGTTGACTTAAATCTCATTTTTTATCCTTAAGATGTCCCTCATGACAGTTTATATTTCTAGACGCCATGTACATCCACCTCCGCTCAGTGTGTAAATAACACTCTTCATTGCCTCTGAATGTAGTAACAGTGCAAAGATGTCTTAAGTAGCATAAGTGGGTTTAATCATAATATTGGGGGATAGTAGAGGAAGAACTCTCAGAAACTGGTGTTATAACGTGGATGTAAGGGAGGGTATTCCCTTACATTTTCTTTTACGTTTCCAGTTGCAAGGTGCAGTCAGCACAAATTCTATTTATTTGTGTTTGGGCAGTCAAAAACTAAATGCTGCTTCATTTTTTTTTCTCCCCCTTGATTTTTCACTGTGTCTTCTAAAATCTGATATTCAACCTTACTCTAATTATACTGAAGTTTATTTATTACACTGTTTCATTATTTGAATGAGAAAAACTGCAAATTTGAGTTAGTTTTCTATTCATAGAACAATGGCATGGTTTGGGTTGGAAGGGACCTTCAAAGGTCTTGTCATTGTCCCTCTGCCATGAGCAGGGATGTTATCAACAAAACAACAAACCCACCACCCTCTAATTCTGTGAAGACATTACAGTCTATTAAGTTAACAGTGTAAATGTTTATTTAACGAATAGTTTTTTAAAAACTTGTCGCTGACCCAGTGTGATAAATAACCAAGGCTGGATTAATTTAAAAACTGTATCCAGCCATAAACCACAGGTCATAAGAAGTTTATGTGAAGAATGCAAAGCCGTAGTCTCAGGCGCTTGCACTGTGGCGCTTACAGGCTGCAGGATCTTGCACTTACAAAGTTTTGACTGGATTTTGCCGTGTACACAACTGGGAAATGCTTCAGAAGCATTAACATCAGCGCTTTAGCTGGGATTGTGTTGCATGTGCCAAAATGTCTTCCTGTTTTTGACATTTTTCCTTGCTTAATTTGGCAGTGGGAAGACATGCAGGGAACATTGTGTGGCTGTCACTAACCAGAGCAGACGAGATCAGGAGAAAGGAGTGGCTGGCCTTCCACTAATGTTTGAATTACAGCTGGTCTGATTAAATTATGTTTTCCTCTTGTTCTAAACCAAGAGCTTGCTCTGCAGTATAGGGTGAGTTTGACTGTGTATCTGCTGGGAATGTCACTGGAATGTGCCTCAGAGGGAATGGAATGAAGTATTCTCTGTCTCCTGAGGGGCTGCTGAAATGGGCCCTATGTTGGAGCAGCTAGACCGCTGTCACTCTTGAGCTTTAGAAAACCTGCCTGCAGTTGTTCTTTGGAGAGAAAGTGCACTGGGTTTGTGTATCTCAATCCAAGTTTCACAAAGTCTCTACTGAAAAGTGCAGTTGCCTGCCCTGCTGGAGCTCCCTTCTCTGGTCAGAGTCGCAGCCATGGTGAGTTGTGCAGTCGTGTGCGTGTATAAAGACTGCCACGTTCTGCGCAGAAATAGCGTGATGTGTACTCCTCAATGCACACACACAGGAGCATTTGAGCTCCTTCTAAAGGGAATGTAAACTTTATACTTTTATGTAATAAAGTCTACTGAGTCCTTACATATTATATATTGTTTTTCTCACAGTCGTACTTGATGGGGAATTTGGAAGATAGGGTGCTAGGAATGTGAATTCTTTCAAATCCTCTCTTAAAAAGTAAATTGAAGAAGACTCCCTGCCCCTTTTCTCTCCACCCCTAAAAAGCGATTTATTTATGGCAAAACAAACACGTCAGTGTTCCACTGTGGACTGTATCACCACTTGATGTTTTATGTGCTTCAATTGTTGTGTTTTCAGATTGCAAGCCCCAAGGGGCAGGGGGGTTGTCTTCTTTTGTTTGCACAGCACTGAGCCTACTGTCAGCACTCCATAAATAAGAAGTAATTATAGTGTTATGCACCCATGTATTTTGAAAGCTTGGAGCTGCTCCTGTTGAAATCCAAGGAAATTTTTCCCCTCTTACTTCAGGGACAAAGGATAACATACTGTATTAGCTAGCTGATTTTTTTCTTCTTTTTCATTGGGGAAGCATGTTTATGTGAGGAAAATAGACTAAAAATTATAATACCTCCTTTTGATTATGTTAAATGAATATGTAGGAGGTGTTGTGAATTACAAATAGTGTTTCAAAAGATGATAACCATTTTTCCAATGCTAACGACTTAGCTTATTAATGCGATAGTAAAATAAGAAATGAAACTGCTCCCAACTATGGAAAATTGTAATTAGAATGGAAAATTCCATCATTCTACTCAGTAGACACAAAGGTTTTTCTGAGTGCAAGGAGTGCAGAGAATACTAGAACAAGAATGGGAAACCTGTTTTGAGCTACCATGTAATCTGAAAGGCACACCATTTTTTTTAATATATGTGAAACATACTTTAATGCTGAGACCTCGTGTGTTAAGATTCTGCCTGAAGTGAAGTTTTATGGCCAATTTATAAGGTCTTGCAAACAGGAGTTTACAGTGGAAACAGTGACTCTTAACTTAATTGTAGCAATGTCAATAGCATTGCTGTAATGAGCATCTGGCTACATTCCATCTGTTGACCACACCAATGGGTTTTGCGCATCATAAAAGAAGTGTTTCCCCTCCATATTTGATTTTCCACATGTCGATCCCTCCTATGGGCTCCAGCCCTCTCAGTTTATTGGGATCCCAACATGGGAGCTGTGTGAGAGAGGGAGATGGGTGTTTCTCCCATGACAGAGACAGCCCAGCCCATGCAGGCCCCGTGCTTTTTCAGCTTCATGAATTGCCCTTGTCACCACCCCACTGCCATCTAAGTCTCATTGGATGCCTTGGCTGATCTTCCTGTCAGTGGTGTGAGGGCTACTGGTTAATGGATTTGGAGAGAGGGAGCAGCACCATGCAGTGAATGCACGAGCTCTTGCAGCAGGAGAGCATGAGACAGGGCCAAGAGAATGAATTTCATGTTTAGCACATGAGAGTTGGCAGATACAGTTACTGGGAGGTGCTTGGGGGCAGCTTACATTTGCATTTGTAAGAGCTCTGTATTTTAAATGTTACCAAAATCAAACTGCATAATTTTAAATGAATGCTGGGCATCTTCTGTTCTGAGTCACCTCATTGTTTCTTTAATCAGAATAATAATCGAATACACGTCCCTACCAAAGTAGATTAATAATTTGGAATAAAATATATTTTGTAAGAAATACAAATAAAATGTCTTTTTTATGAAGCCCCAGATGTGCATGTAAGGTTTCACAGCAGTACAGAGAGCTGCTCTTGTTCTTCAAAGGTATGTTCTCCTATTACTAGAACTTTAATGGGTGATCTAATCTCTTCCAATATCAATGGCTCTTCCATCTCCCCCAAGGTAAGATGCTATGAATATCCAAGCTGTTTAATGTGATGATAAATTTACCTCTTTTACCTTGTGCATGTTTGGGGCCTGGTGCACTTGTTCTAGGAACAGAGACAATTTATAGTGAGCTGCCTCTGTTCCAGACCTGTATATCTGTATTCTAATATACACAACTTGGCTTTTTCCTGGGCACAGAAGAAATGAAGTAGAAGTGCTGTAGCTACTTGGTGTCCTCTCCTGGTTTTGTCAGCATTCAGTCCCCATGGCTTAGCAGGTCACACCATCAGTTTCTCTCATGTTCCCTCAAGATGAGGGGAAAGCTATGTACAAATCTATAAACTCACCACCACGTCTCCTTTTAAATCACTAATGACAAAAGTGGGGCAAGTGATGAGCAAAACTGATAATTGAAATCAGGGCTGTATCTTCCTCTTCATCTCTTATTTGTTTCTTCATAATTTTATCTGAAGTTGTGAAAATTGGGACGAAAGGGATTGAAGTCCTTGAATGGATAATAGGTACAATTGTAAATTTCTAGAAGTGTTATGCAGTTTTGCTGTTTAGTCTGTTTGTCTCTCAGGGGTAGTTTTTTTACCTGTTCATAGTAAGAAGTCTGTAGTTTGTATGTTGTAGGCACAGTAAATGTCTGCTCTCAGCAGAAGATAAGTCAGTCCTTATCTAATAAACCTTAGAAGGACTACTAATTTTTGAAATGTCAGAGGAATACTATAATCACAGCTAAACAACATGATCAGTAATCTAAACTACACATTGTGCCTCCTCCAAGTGATGCCTCCCATAAAGTATTAGATGTGGGAAAAACTTCCAGAATTTAGGAGTGGAATTTTTTTTTTTTCAGTTTGTTACGCTGCCTGCTCCATAACTGCTGACAATTGCCCTGAGAATGTAGCGAGCTACCAGGCTACAAGTCATTGAGAAAGTTCTTGAATGGGTTCCACAAATCTTGGCCAATAATTTTCTTTGTAAACCAACCTGTTACTTGTTTCACCCTATGTTTAGAAAGGAAAAAACCAGGCATTCCAATGATCAAAAGCAGATTATGAAAAAGGACACACATCTAATTGTATTGACTTACAAGTTGCTTCATGTGTTTAGAGAGAATTAAAAAACATGGTATTATGTATAGTGGCTTTCATTACCCCTGCTTTAAGCATCTCCATGGTATTGTATCTGAGATGTCTGGGTTCTTACTGTAATGTACCTCAGTCAGGTATTGTTGTTTGCTACCTAAAGGTCTCAGGCGTACCAGTTCAAAGTTGGGTTATTTATTTATTTGCTTATTTTCCTTGATGTACTCAGAGAAGATAAGTATCCTAAGAATCAAAGACTTAGATGCTTATTTTCATAGCCAAAGGTTTTGGAGTATTTGAGGATACATCTCTTGGAACAACAATAAAGAGATTTAATTTTATTAGAGCCAAAATATTTTTCAAATGTTGGTAATTAAATTGAATCCATAAAAAGTCTGGGATATTAATAACTAGGGTGGATATTTCAATATTAGGAGAGATAGCAGCTTGCAAGATCCGTAATTAAGCGTGTGGTCCAAAACTGTCATACTTACACATTTAACCTGCAAACTGGTGTATTTTAAATCACAAGCACCACATAACCAGGGCATGCGAGGGGCCTTTTTGTATTTTACTGTATAATAACAGAGGAAGCCACAGGGGTATGACACTCTTTCCAGTGTTATTTTGCAAGGTGAGAGCAGGAACAGAGAATGTGGAAATCATAAATACATTCTTGCAGGAAACAGAATTAAAAGGAGTCTGATGAGTGAAGGAAGAGTATAAATCAGACAAAACTATCAGTCATGTCTGTAGAAGAAAATAGGAGATGAAGTGCTCAGAAGCACTGTCATGGCATTCAGGGGCTGAAAATTGTAAATAGTCACTTAGTAGGACTGCAAAACTGTGGTGGAACTAATTGCAGCATGTATTTCACACACACCCACACCCACACCCACACACAATTAACAACACAGATAAGAGAGAAATTCGTAATTGGAAAGAGAAGTGAACATCAAAACGTGGTGGATTTTGTCATTCTGAAACATTCCTTTAAGACACAGAAAATTTTGGATCTGTTTAAGGAATCACTTAAAGACATGTTTTGCATAATGCCATGGAGGTTCTTTGGTTTTGTCAGTAGTTTTCTCATGGCTTCAGCCATGAGGGTCATTACACAGGGCAAAGGAGCTGGAGAAGTGTAAAGAATTTCCTTATAAAGTACAGTCCACTGAACTTGCTCACCACCCACACACTGCTGTCCTCCAGGATCAAGACTTTTCTCTGGAACTTCATGCACAAATACATACTCAACACTTAATTTCTACACACCTTTTCATAGTTTTTGATACCCAATATAAGGAAGTTGTGATCAATTCTGCAATTGTGGATTGTTCTTATTTCAATTGGAATCAGTAGATGATCTGAAAATGTTCTTAACATCATGTTTAGATGACTGGTGCAGTCCCTTTTTTGTCTTAAAAATTATAAACCTAAGAGGAAAACAGACTCTGTGTGTGTGATACAGGAGAAAGGGCAGGGGAGTGAGGAGAGAACTGCATTGCCCAGTTACAGCTTTCCAGTGGGAAGTCAACAAGGCAGTGTCTGGCAAAGTGTCTTCCCAAAGGAAAAGAAGGAGCAGTGGTGGAAGCCCAGCCCCGTTTTGATCTGATCTTGGTTACCTGACTGTAGGATAAGGGATCTGCACAGGCATGAATTGACTGTGGAGAAGGTGACTGAAGTGCAGCCTTCTGTTCTCCAGGTAGACCTCTGCACAAGTTTGGGAGCATTATTTCTATCCCAGAATTAAAAAAATAGTTGAATGCATTCCTAGTCAGTAGGAGATCAGTTCGTGGAATGAAAGGGCTTTCATGGTGTAATATTTCAGCTGGTCCCTACCAGTGCTGAGGAGGTAATTACCACTGTTACTGTTTTCCGGGGTGACAACAAAGGGGGTCAAAAATGCTTTTTCTGTCTGATAATGTGCTTAACTAGCTTTCAATGAAGTTGCACATCATGGTTCACTGCCCCTGGATTTTTTTGAGGACCTGAAGTGACTGGTTTAGTGACTAGCAGTAATGTATCAGTGCAGATCAGCAGCAGATAATTTAGTCTGATCTTGTTTGATTTTATGGGTCTCCTAAAAACTTTGTTTCCACATACCAGCAGCTTAACGGACAGACATATGATTTCAAGCTGCTAAACTTCAAGGCCTGTTGTAGAAGGGGCAAGAATGCATGGTGGAGAAGAAAGGGGTGGAATTAATGCTGGGAAAGAATTTGACTCTGGCTTATATTCTTGCCTTTCATTTTTAGACATGTCTACACTGAATATTATACATTTCTGCATCTGTTTGTGGTACAAAAAACCAGAAATGAGATGACTAAATTTTAATAAATAAAAATGTTTTCAGATGTATATGGTTCTCCATGTTCCTCTAAAAGGAAAAAGGAAAATTCTTTACAATTCTACATAAAACTTAATATTTACGGTGAAGGGATTCTTGAGGTTGTTATTATATAAAAGTACTCTTTGTAGAAATAAGGATGTATCTTTCAAATAATTAATAAATACAGAATATCAGTGGAATGATGGACTTACCTGGGCTTTCAGACTGTGTTGATCTCAAGGTGTAACTGGATGGATTAAAATGTGATTTGGACTTTTTAGCTGTGAAATGAGAAAACCCCAAGGATTTTGTTTTTACTTCATTCATACAGTTAATAAAACTCTTGTGCCTAAGCACTTTACAAAAATGGAGCCCAGGGAAGATAAAATATATTTGTATTTTTATGAATTGTCTTTGTCCTAAAAATTAAGGTGATACACTTGTTGAGTTCGACAGGCATTGTACACAACTATTTTTTGGGTCAGCAAATAAATCTGATTTTAAAATATATTGTAATCTTATATGTTGAAAACCATCAAATATTTATATTTCAAATGTCTGTAATTCCTCTCACTTCTTCTACTTAGTTGAAGACTAAGTAGAAGTCTTGTAGTAAGAATCCACATTCAATATAGTAAATAATAGCATTACTTTATTTCTAGGCAGGGTGAATTTGAATCAAATTTAATGGTGGTGTGTGTGTAGAAGGAGCCAAAATACTGTAACAGAGATCTACCTGGTATTAACCAGGGATTGCAGGGTCTCACTTTTATGTGCCTAAGAGCTTGATGTATTTATGGAGTGCAGGATAGTGGATAGTTTCCTTTCAGTTTTTTACAGTTTGACAAGGTATTACTGGTACAAGTAGGTATTTCCTATATGCAGAGTAGGAAATACTGCTAATACACTTAATAACCCACCGAACAGAGGAAAAAAAATTAAAAGGAAATGCTTTAAGGGCCCTCATGGTACACTGTAGTGTTAAACACATGGCAGCCCATGGCCTCCAAATAAAATCTTACAATTTGGGTGTGATGTCACTGGTCAATTATTTGACTGTGGTAGCAATACTGATAGTGATATCACACCTATGAAAACTGGAATTCCTCCAGCTGGATTTGAAGGTGTGATCTCCAGTCCATCAATGCCAGCTGAGAGTCAACCATTACCTTTTACATCAAACCATAAAAGCAAGTTTTACTTTATGTGCTGAAGCGTAAGGGTGTTTGAGCAGCCCATTCTTTTTAGATATCATGTCTATAGTTTATCAATTGTGTTCCTCTGAGAGGCCTTTGATTGCACCTTCAATCATAATCAATATCTGGTGTTAATTGCTGCTACTAATTTGTTCTCTTTTCAATAAATTTAAACTTCAAAAAATAACTTATAAGGGGAAGCAATTATATTTCCATTTTGAAATTGAGCTATGAAGATCTATACATTAGTTATTTGGTATTTTTCTATTTGTATTTGCCTGGTTTGTGACTAATTGTTTCCCTAATTTCACTGTGAACACTAATATTGTACAAAATTTTAAAGGAAAAACCATTATTATGATAGATTTAAATATATTTAATGAGCTGGCAATATTGTAGCTTGAAAGTGTTATATACTCGTTTTTCTTCTAGTGAATATATGGATGCAATAATTTTTTATTTCTGTCATGCTCAGGAAGAAGAATATCAAAATTGTATACATACCTGAAAATTTAAATCAATATGTGGAAAATATAGAAAAATATATAAAATTGTCAATAAAATTTCTTAATAAGAATTGTTACTATATTTATTGCTGTTCTGCTGAGTTTTTTATAGAGTTTTTCAGCTACTTTAACATAATTATCAAACAAGATTTTCCACATCTTTTTATTTCATAATTGCAGTACTTAAGAATTTCCTTTCTGACAGCAAAAAGAAAGAAATAAGTTGTTACAATAAAGCAGTAGTATGGGGTTTATTTATCTGCATTATACATTCCTAGTTTACAGTCCTGCCTAGTTATCCTTTCTTCTTTGAAAGGTTGTCTGACCTTTCCCATAAAGAAATCCTTTCTTTTAGCTGATAATTTTATAAAATTGCTTGGGACACTTGCCAAGTGAGGTATCTGTCTGAAGAGTTTATACTCTGCACAAATGGTTCCAGGTGCTTTGCTGGAAAGTCTCAGCTATTTCCAAGACAGAGAATACAGGGGAAAAAACCCATCAAAATAGTAAATAGTACTTATTTTAAAGGATTTACTGATCCAGTTGCTTCAAGACGGTGTCCTGAGTGTTAGCAGTTGGATAGTGTTAATTTAATGGATGTACTTGCTCTTGTCCAAGAAAACATTTGTTAAATTTGGTTACCATAGAAGAATCCTGCTTTCCATGTGATTCTTGGGGAATGTATCTGCTCACAAAAGAAAGGGTAAGTTAGCTATGAGGCAAGACAGAGCTGAGGTACCTGTTCAAACAGGTGGGAATAATGGTTGGGGGTTCAGGAGACGAGGAAAATGGGGACTGCTAAACTCTGCAGGAGAGAGTTGGGAGATGGGGATTAGAGGGCAGGGTGGGGATCAGGGTACACAAATAACAATGAGTGAAGATGGAAGATGGAGGGACTATTGGAACTGGCAGAGCAAAATCCCTAACTGTAGAAACAGAAGAAAGTCGAGAGGGATGAGGATAACTGCAAGAGGAGCAAGTAGTGGACACTGATAGGCAGTCAGGTAAATGGATGCAATAATGTCATGATAAAAGATGCCCTGGAAAACTTGAATGAATGAATGGGTTTGTTTGACATTTGTTTTTAAACAACATTCAGTTAACCGATTTGAATATAAGATGGCTCAAACATCTTGGCTAGTTAGTCATAGGCCTGACGTTCCTTCTGTGTACCGATCCACGCAAGAGTCCTGGTGAAAAAAATCATATGCAGAATTAAGGACTGTACCATAACTAATATTTAATAAGGTTCAAAATTCAAGCTGAGGACAGAATCTTAGTTCTGAAACTTTTTACATTTTGCTTGTTTCAGCTTGTAAGCTGATAATGTTATTATACCACAGCACTTTTTTCTCTGTGTGGAAAACACGTGAAGTAGATTTTGTGCAAGATAAAAAAATGTGATGAGTGTCTAGGCTTTAGTTGTATTATGCAGTTAGCATTAAGGTAGGTGGCAGAAAGAAAGAAAGAAAGATCAACTTCTCAATATCATTTTAATCAGTAAAATATTTACTTGTTCAACCATGCAAGAGATTTGCTAACTAACAAAAGCTGTAATGTGTTTGATCTTCAGTACGCATACCTGCATCCATCAGCTTGTAATATTTCTAATAATTATTTTGTAATCAATTGCACTGTTCTGCTAAGACACTGTTTCCTTGAGTGAGCTGCATGGCCTGACAGCTTTTACTACAGGACCGAAATATGTCAACATTGGCAAATAGTTCTGTCACTTTTTTTTTTAATTAATTGCAAGATAAAATCTAGAACTCAGAAAAGCGAAGTAAATAAAATAAATAGGCTAAAAGAGGCAGCTATGTGCTTTTGTGAAGAGAAGCAGTAACAAAGGATAAATCAGAAAGCTGAGGATGATGAGTTGCAAATAGACCTTAGTACATAGGACAGTTCTCTGTTAAGGATTTGCTCATAAAGTTCAAGGTATAAAAACGTAAAGGTTGAATAGAGTACTGCCAGAATATCTGACTTTTACTGTAGGCAGCCTTCTGGGCCAATGGAAGCATTTAGTTTATCTAAATATGCAGAATTTATTGTCCAAGAAGACAAGGTCCATGCATGAGCAGTGTTTAAAAACAATAGATGTCAGACCCCATGATGGGGTTTTTATTTGACAGAATCTGGTCAGTAAGGTAGTACATTGAGTAAACATGAATACAATGGAATTCAAGAATCCTTTTTTGTGAGTCTGGTGCAGAAATCTGAAGTCTGTAGTAACCAGGAACTACAGCTGCTCTTGCTAGAAAGCTAGGGAGTATCTGGTTATTCAGAAAACTGATGCCGAGGTTCTTGCCCTTGATTTGGGAAATCTCCTGTGTGTTCATTATTTTCATGTCATCACTGCAGCATTGTGCACTAAAAAAGGTATACGAGTGTAATGCACTGCAAACTATTTCACAAGTCTGCAAGTTATGCCTGTAGCATTTTGTTTTCTGGTTAAGGACATGAGCCTTTATCCTAATGTAGGAAACCAAAGGTTTATCTTAACCATCAAGTACACTCTGGATTTAAAATCAGCAAATATGTCTCTCTGGATTTCTGCAGAGGTTGAGAAAATCTTAACCAATGTTTTCCTCTTCACATTGCTGTTGTTACAGGCTCTGGAGCACCTGTTATTAAGAAACAGGCTATGTACATCTGTCTAAATCTTATATTGTTAAAGCCTGCATATGATTCTTTTCAAAGCTCTGTGCACAGATTAGATGCTGCTTAAGCACTGTGTGCAGTACCACCTGGAAATATTGTTAAGTACAGCCAATGAGGGGAAAAAAAATCAGTGCTTGTGACTTTGGATTCTGTAGAAAGAATTAAGTAATGATTTTTTTACTGGATTTTTTAAAATCTGTGTTTCCAAGGGTTTTTTCATTAATTTTTTAAGTATTTATAAGGATTTATACATAAAGATGTGTTTAAATAAAGAAGTCTTTTAGTGCAAGAATAAAAAAACTTAATCTAATACCACCTAAAAAAGCTTCAAAGTCAGTCTGTCAGGTTCTTTCTGGCAATGAAGCTCTCATATTATCTTTTTAATGTTGAAATCAGTTCAAGTCAGTGAAATTTCTTTAATGAACTTTAGGGCACATCTTCAAAGAAACCTGCAATTGAACCTGTGGAAAGGCCAATGCCTTTGAACTGTGGAAAAGAAGTTTATCCTAGATTAGCTTGATCTTTTAGTTTACTCTGCCTTCTAATCTAGTAAGAAAGATCTAAGCTTTAAGAATACCCCTGAACTGCAGTGACAACCTAAAAGTAGTGTATTGTTAGGGATAAATTCATTGCTTGCCTTAGGTATTGGCATTTTAAATTTGGAAGGATAGCCAAGTTGTTTATTTTGTACTGTGAACAGGACCACTCTGGGTCTCCCTGAGCACTACATTTTCTTTATTTTTGTTCCTACTTTATAAGTTGAAAATTTAACTTCATTTTTGTTTGCATTCTCCCTCTAACATTTCACTGTACTTCCATCCGGTTCAGTCTTTCATCACTCAGATGTGGAACAATGTACCTTCAAATGTGAAAGAAATAACAAAATCTGGAACAAATTACAAAGTGATGGAGAAGGGAAATGCAGAGCTATATGGAAATAAGTGCATTAATGCATAGGCTCTGATGCACATGAGTCTGTTTTGAAGGACACTTCATTTTCAGTTTGAACTTCTGCTTTTAAATTGTACTGTAATATGATATAGCATTTGCTTGGATGAGTACTTGAGGAACTTTCAGTGTCAACAGTATTCTTTTTGATAGAAATTCCATTGGATTTTGGATTTTGTACTCTTTCCAGGTTACAATAAGAAAAACATGGAAGAGATTTTTAATAGAAAAACAGCATTCAGTGGTTTGCAGCTGGCAATCACAATGCCTCTACTGCTGCTTTTATTTTATTAAGTGGAACAGGTCAATTCAGTATCAGAGCTGACTGTGTTCCTTCTCTGGTGAAAGTGAAAATACAGTTCTAGCAAAAAAAATTGAATGACCACTAGTTTCTTCTTTTCAATCATTCTGTGCAATGTCTTTTAGTAACCATTTCATTTTGTGGAATCAAGTAGGACAAGGTTGGTTATCACTCAGCTGGCAAAGGAAAATGCACATTTTTGTCTACAGTACGGACTTCCATAATTGGCATTGTTCAATGTCCACTTTTAATTATAGATTAGGAAGCATTTAAACTGTGAAGAAAGTGCAGAAAGGCAGAATTAGGTAGAAAATCTCATTTAGACAAAAGAAATTGTGTTTATAAATCTGGATTTTTGAAAAGGAAAGTATTGAAAGGAATAATATAAAATGTAGTTGGAGGAACAGAGAATAAGTGAAAATTATATGTTTATCCAGCTTATAAATTATTTTATATTTTCCTGTATTGTATTTTAAAAAAAATTTAATTCCTTGACCTTTTAAGGTCAATGGGAATTTCACAATTGACTTGATTGTCACTATTTCACCCTTCATCCGTGAGAAGCAGTTTGTGCTTTTTTTTTTACTATTTCAAAATGGTATCCTTCCTTTTCTTCTCTCACTCCAATTTCCTAAGGGTTTATAATCCTTTGCATCTAAAGGAAATTTTTTCCTGGTACATACTGTAGAGTTGAAATCAAGTATCAGGCCAAAAGCTGGCTGACCTAATGGGCTGATTCCAGCGGAGCAGACGTTTTGAATCTGGACTTCTTAGTTATTGAGGGCACGGGATTCGAATGCTTTTATCCTTTTATTGGTGAATGCACTAAAGTGCATGCAGACAGAGAATGTTAAAGTGGCAGTCAGATAAACTTGTTAAAGCAGTGGGAGTTTTTCCTTTCTTTCTACGTGACTTTATCATCAGAGTGGAGTTAAAAGGCAATTAGCCCTTCAGCTCTTTTCTGGCCATTTTATTGGCATTTTACACACAACTGCTGAATAGACAGTGCCATATTAAAAATTCCAATGAAGCTGGCCTGGGGATAACAGACTCTAAATTTCTGGTTAATGTAGGTTTCCTTGAGAGGAGCTATTGCCAAAAAGCTCGAGTGAAATTATCTAAAAACAGTACCTATGCTGCATGTACTCATAGCTGATGGAAAATTGTAGTAGTCTTGCTACATGCTGTGCTACATTTCCAGGGAAATATTTTTATAAAGAGTGTTTGATGAAAAAGTTTATTCCTTTAGTAATAACAGGCTACCCACTGTGTTACTTTAGGCAGTGAACATGGTGAGTAGAACGAGACGTTTCCATCATCAGAACAACAATCATACTTGCTTTGCATTTCTGTAATTTTTGTCTGAGGTCATTAAAACACTTTACAAACAAGGATTACTTATTTCTTTCAGTATATGAGAACGTGGGGAACAGATTATTATGTCAAATGTAGTCCAAATTTGTTTTGGTTTTTTGGTTTTGTTTCTTTTTGTTGTTGTTTTTTTTTTTTTTTCCCCCGGTGTTTTTTGTTTGTTTTTTTTGTGTGTGTGTATTTTTGTTGGGTTTTGGTTTGTTGTTTGCTTTTTCTTTTGGTTTTGTTTTTTTTTCTATTTGTGGTTTTCTTTTGTTGTTTTGAGGGGGGTGGGCTTTGAATTGTAAGGCAACCTTGTGGTTGCCTTTTCTCGTTTCAGCGTCAATCATGAAAATCAAACATGTCTTCTGCAATTCTTGCACCTCGAAGTATTAACAACCAAAACCTGACTGCGATAATTTTCATGACTGAGGAGAATGAAGTACAAACGCTAGACATATAGGCTCACTACTGGAGGGTAAATTGGATTTTTCATAGTATTTCAGTTTTAATCTAGTCTTGCCAAAGAAAATAGAAAGTTTTTGATAGACTTGACTGAGACTATTGTTGCATCTTAATGATGCATTCTTTGCTTCTGTGAATAAATTTATTTAATTAAATTTTGTAGCTGATTTTAATTTACTGATATTAGATCATGAGATATCTATTGAGGTCTAGAAGTGTGATTTAGGGCCAGATGGTAAAAACAAAGAGTAGATCTGATATTTTTAACCTGACCATATGCATTGCTCACGCTCCTCCAAGCTGCACAGGGGAATCAGCAAAAGCGCTCCTGAGAAGTCCAGCTGATTTTTTGATCAGATCCCTTTCAAAGTAGGGAAGGGAAGCTGGTAGGTTTAAAGGACCCAAAGCCCTATTTTCACTGTTTTAGTTTGCATGGCAACTCCAGAGGGCACTCAGGTATTGTTCAGAGTGTAAGTGATGGATTTCTGCTCCAGTGTGCCTTAAGAATGTACAAAGCAAATCAAAAAGCCTTCATTTGCTCAGGTATATAAGTTAGCAGAATTTCTTTCAGTGCACAACACTGATTTGAAGTGATCCCCAATAGCAGCAAATTAATTTTAAATGGTGTGTACCTGTATTTCAACTGTCTCTGTTGAAAACTCAAACTTTGCTTCTGATACTCACAAGCCATCATTAAAGTTGTTTGTAACTTTTGTCTTTTAATATAGCAAATTACATATTGTAAGGCAACAAATGGTTTCATTAAATGGGTATTGAAAATGTAAATTGGAAGTCTGGAAGTTGGAAAGCGTCAGATTTAAAGTAGTTCA
>VZRN01002471.1:1641252-1675699 GCA_013397935.1 Dasyornis broadbenti | reverse complement strand
TTTTTTTGGTGCCCTTTTGGGTACGTCACAGCACTTTTCAGTTACACAGCTATTTACTGCCTTTTCTGTAGCACCTCACTGCTGTTTCATGCTTGCTACCCATGGTGCTAAATTCCTTCTTGAGTTGCATTTTAAATGGGACAGTAACTGTGGGAGAGACAAGCAATGGGGCAACTTAGCCCTGTCTGTGCTCTTGCTTCAGATTTCTTATGCACTAAAGAATTGTGTAGACCAAAATACAGGTATTATGTGAACTTCTCTTGAGTTCAGTCAGGACCTGTCTGAGATGCAGAGAGCGCCCTCAGCACCTTCAGGGTGATGAAAACGCTGCCATGACGATGAGAAGAGTGTCTGGGCATCAGGAGCAAGACCAGTGCCGAAGAACCTGGAATGGTTCTGAGCTTTAGGCCGTCGCTGACAGTTTTCTGGGCTGCCAGGAAAAAGTAATTTTTTCACATCTACAAAGTGAGGGAAATAAAAACTACAATTTTATTTTATAGAGATGTGTCAAATATAACATGCTGAAGTCTATACAACTGTTTTAAAAAAGAAAAGGACTATAAAATCTGAAGAACTTTACATCAGTAAGCCTAATACATCAGAGCAAATGACCAAGACATCTGCAATAAAGATTTTTGAAACTGTGCCCAGTGTCTGTGCACCATCTTTTCCCACACAGATAACAAAGCTCTTCTCATATCACAAAGAAGAAAGTGGATTTTCAGTGTTCTAGAGAGATCCAGATATGCTGATGAGCAGCACAGAGAAGGCCGGGATGCAAACAGCACAATAGTTTCAGGGAGATGCTTAGCCAAAGCAGTATTTTTAAAACTTTGGTAGTGTTGGAAGTAGCTGTGCTTTGTAAGGAACGTTTGTCCTGTGAACAGAATGACACAGATCCTAGAGTGAAAAATAACGTGCGATCATTTGTTAGAAACAGCCATAATTTATAGACACCAGGGGGCAGAATTAAGGTTGCAAGGACACCTATAAACCTGGCATTCCCAAGCAAAGGGCTATTTATGTTCAAACTCAAGCACACTTTTAAATTTAAATATTTGAAGGGTACAGAATTTGTTACAAATAATGTTTTGTTTGTGGAAACAAAAACGTTTAAATGCAGTTGGAAGAGAAGTGTGATTGCTCATTTGTTACAAATGTCAATTTAACTAAAAGCTAATTTTAATCAGTTTCAGCTAATGTTCTACACTATTGTTTGTGCATAAATTAGTCCAGCTTTCTAAAGGAAAAACATCAAACAAATCCTTTGTTCAAAGTTAGACCTCCTTTTCTTATTTTCTGAACTGCAGAAAACACTGTAGATAACTGCAGCTTTTTATTTTCAACCTGACCTTCCATGTTCTGAAACTAATTTGCCATACTGCTTCTCAAAGTCTGCTTAAGGACTTCCTTTAGCAGAATAATGTGGTTCTTATTAAGTACATCCTATAAGACCCAGGAGGATTGCATGCAAAGAAAATAGGATGGAAACACAAATGAATTTCCATCCTCCAGTCAGATATATGATATTGATGACCAGGATGCATATGAAGGATATTGTAAAGAAGACAAAGAAAAAGAATTAAAGCAAATGTCTGACAAATTGGCTGTCTTCAGATGCAAGGATGACAAGTGGTCTATGCAGCTCAGCAGAGGACATGGAGGCATCAAGCCAAATCATTATGTAGTCAACAAGTCTCTTTGAATCACATGGTTGTGTGTGACCTCTCTTTTAAATAAGGCCTCACTTTAAATTACATCATCCTGAAAGACTTAAAAGCCATGAAGTTTTACGTGAAAACCGATAGTTTCTCTTAACTCCAAATGTTGTTCTTCACAGTTATGAATTTTATATGTTTATAGGAAGAACGAGATATTCAGCAAAGTGGAACTTCTCTAGGATATTGTTTCCCTAATTTTTAAGTAGATACACCAAACACAAATAATGCTGAAAATAGCAGCTTTAATTTCAAATCAGTTCCTGCCTTAATTTCTTTTTTCTACAAAGTGACAAAGTAATTTCATGCTAGCATAATTTGATGGAAAAATGCACTGAAATAGCTTCAGTGTACTATAATCTCTATAACTTGTGATGTTCTCATTCTGATGCAGCTAAATATAGATTTGAGAGGTTTTACAAGGTTAATGAGGAATCTTTACCCTTTGTATACAAATCCGTGCAAGTGTAATTAGGTGAATGGACTCCGGAATTATCACTATTTTTCATTTCATTCTTCAACAAGATGCAGAATTTGGGTAATCAGAATTATAATATGATTTTCCTATCAATCTGTTTTAAACCATGAAATCTGATATTTTCACCATGACTAATCCATGAAATTTGTCAACTTTGTCTGTGATTTACACAAGCTCTATTTATAAAGAGAACTTGTTTGAGACCTAAGGCACAGAATATTATTTCCCAGCATGCTTTTAGTGCCTTTTTACTAACAAGTATAAACAAAATGTGCTCATTGACTATATTATTATTTCAAGATCAGGAGGTAAAACATGAGGAATGTTGAAGAGTATATTCCCTGTAGCAGTGTATATTAGTCTTAAGCCATTAAGAAGAAAATAGCCTATCATATCGGAGTTGGTAAGGATGGTTGTGATCATAAAGTTTACCTAAAATAATTGGATAACTTGCTTGTAGATTAAAAACATATGTGATTCTTGTATGTCTTTATGCTGAGGCTTTAGAATTAATTGCTGTCAGCATAAACCAGACCAAACAAAAATAGATTTGCATCAATTCTTTGTGATGGGGGAAAAAGAAAGGCTTGAATGACAGTGAGGATAATTCTGTTTTGTATTTGAGGGGAAATGGCTACACTGTGTTCACATACGGAAGTGCAATTTACTATATATGGGAAAGAATAAAGATCCTTTATGTAAATGTAATAACAGGCAGGTAATACCTTCAAAAGGCAAGAAAAACAGTCTCTTGGGTACAGAAAGTTCATCTCCTCCAGCTGTCGTCTCTCACTTGGGGGAAGACATTTGGGGAAAGGCCAAAACACAGATATTCACAAAGCATCCAACTTGGAGCCCAGCACAATGTCTTAATCAGCTTTTCCTGGGCTGCTCTGCTCCGTACTGAACAAGCTGTGAATGTGCAGCAGGTCCCTGCAGGTAGATGAGTCCCACTGCCTGTGGTGATGGGAACAAGAAGACTCTGGGTTTCGGTAACAGCACAATGCTGCAGGTAAGGGAGAAGCAGCATCACCTCCTCTCTCAGCTGAGCAGGGCCTGGAGCATGAGCCATGCCATGGCTGTCTCTACAGCAGCTCAAATTCCTGATCACACGGTTTTATGAAAGATCTCCAGAAATCACTCACCTCGAGATGACAGTTGGCCTGCCTGTTACAGGATCCATAGACCGGAGCCAGAGAGCAAAACCAGCTTGGTCTGCTCTGTAATGCAGTCACCGTGGATTATTCACATGCCCATCAAGTTATCAAAGTGCAGGCGTCATCTCTCATGTGCCTGTGGTGTGAAATGCCACCCCCTTTGTGATCAGAGCATAGAGGAGCTTCTGGCCATGGTGGAGAAAGGCCAGGGAATGCTGTGTCCTCACGTGTCTTCTGCCAATGCCATGATGTTCCCATGTGGTTGCCCAAGCCATGGCATGGGAGTTCTGTGCCTTTGTGCTTCTGGTTGGCCTTCTCTCTGTCCTGCTCTCTCAAATCACTGTAACTCATGTTTTCAAAGGCCCAAATGCCTCTTAAACTGATTTCTGAATGAAAACAGTCAACTGCACCACTTAGAAATTCTTATACACAATGTTCTAAGACTCCAGGGGAAGTGTGGTCTCTACTCCAAGCTGAAATCTGACCTCACAATTACAATTTATTTCAGAATTGCATTTTATTTCAGACTTGCTAAGTTTTTAGCCCAAAAGGACATTTTGTGGAGGACAGAGAAGAATTTGGGGCAGACAGATGAATGCTTTACACATGATGTTTTGCACTTCCCTAGCTAAAAAGCAATTGAATAAATTTTCTTTTAATTGTTCATAGTGTAAAATGGAAAATAAGTGGTCTTTCAACATTTTAAAAGATATTTTTAGAATAGTATAAGTGGAAGATAGATGTTCAGAATTAAAGTCTGGTTTAATATAATCCCATCAAATTTAGAAACCAAAATGATTTATTGATCATCTTATTTAAAATATCTCAATATCTCCTTACAAATGCAACTTCCCATCAGAGCCTTGAAACTTGTCTAATACTACTGGTATATGCAGTTTATGAATAACTAGTGGGGCTACATGGATTCTGATATTCATTCTGAATATCCTAGATATTTGGAGCTAGTATTTTTATGTGTATTATCCTAATGTACATAGAATTGCATGGGACAAAATTGAAGCTGCATCAAACTGTGAAAGCTCTTTGTTTAATTTCTTTACTGAATAATTGAGCAAAGACTCTTGTGTTTTCTACATTTAGGGTATTTAATAATTTAAATTATTGTTTTTATATTATTAAGGATTCTGTTTTACATTATTAATGTGATGTGTTAGTACAACAAAAAAATGCTCTTGTGTAAATTATGTCTACAGAATTTGCTTAAATATTTGTTGCTTATAAAAGTTCTACAGCAAGGTCTTTTCCTAAGGCATACATTTATCAGCTAAAATCTTGATTGTTTTGCCTGTATTATGTCACTCACGTCTGGCAGGAACAGCATCCTGCTGTTTGTGAAGCTGACCTCCTGCTGCTGCTTAGCCACTTGTAGGATTCTATCCCAATTCCTCTAATCCACTCTGTTTCAATAGCACCATATTTGGGCTCCTTCACAGATTCTTTTGCTGCTCAGTTTAGGATGCTCGATGAGCTGAATTAGAATTTTAATGTTTCGTTCAAAACAGAAGGAACCTTTTTGTTAAATGAGAGTGTAAGGAATAATCTCCTCCACTCCCTTGGACAGAATTTCTACACATGCACTGTATTATTTTCCTTCAAACTTTTGTCCAGAAGTTTGGGGCACTATTTCAATATATTGGTTTACTTTGTGTAAATCAGATCCAATTTGAGGTTTAATGTTGCAATAAGGCCTGCTACCATCTTAAATTGTTTCTTTCCTGTTGTAACTCCTCATTCAGAGTTCAATGCTTCTTGTTTCCATTATGTCAAGGGTTTACTGAAATCTTTTCAAGCTCATTGTGCAAGTCAGGCCTAATTAAAGCAGAGAACTGAAAGGACTCCAAAAATGGTGTTAGAAACGACACCAAAGCACAAAGTGCACTGTAGGTATTTTTGCCGTACTTTCAAGAAGTCAGGAAAGATTTTCATATGTGTCTTTCCAGGAGCTATTTTCTGATCCCCACATTAAAAAAAGGTTTAGAGAAAACAACTTAAAGTTGATTGATATATATACCTATGTACGCATATGTATATATGTGTGTATATATATATATGCAGTATTTGTATATATGTGGTCTGTCCCTTCACACCTAAGCCTATTAACTTATTTGTGGTCAATATGGCAATATTAATCTATTTGTGGTCAATATAGCAATCTGAAGAAACAGAATAGCAGAACGTGATCCCTTTTAATGCAGAGCTCCCGTGCTTATACTTGCTTAAAGAATTGTTCTTTAGAGAATGGGATTTAGTTTACTGAAAAATAAATATGTGGTTGAATTAAGATGCTAATTTTATTCTTTGAAGAAGTTCTTTGGATACAATGGAATATTGCATGAGTCTCTCTTGTACAATTTAAAAAACTTCAGTGTAGTACATAGAGCTTACTGAAGTGTATAAAGACAAAAAAGATATTATTGAGGTGAAACATACTTCATCAGTTTCATAAAGTGTCTCTCACTTCAGCCAGACTTCTCTCATTGGAAAATTGATTTTAGAGCATGTACCATGTTTGCTTCAGCTGTAGCTTTTTGTAGTCCAAAGTTCCCTCAGCCTTGCTGGATCATCGTCATCAGGAGCCACCTGGTGCCAAGACCTGCTGAGAAACCCCACGTCGAGAATGGAAACTGGAAAAGACAACAGCAACGGCAGTTTGGTATAATGATAAACTTTACAGCTAGAAATGGAACAGAGAAGATGCTGGAGAAAACAGGGGAAAGAGAAAGACTCCAGAAAGAGAAGGTGAAACAGGGATAGAGGCGGTGAGATGTGGGAGGAAGCAGAGCAAACAGCACTGAAGAAGTGGGACAAAGAAAACGTATTACATGGCCTCCTTTCTTGCATTTAACCAGTAACGTGTATATATGATGGGTGTGTTAACATTTTAATGATAGCAACATGTAAGAAGGAAGTTTAAAAGCTTTTATCAAGGGATTTAATCTATGGAATACAAAATGAAGAGGTTTGTAAGTGATCCCTCTATGCAGTATCAGTGTGAAGACTTGTGGTTCTGCTGCTCCTTCTCTGTTTGTACTTTAAAATTAATTGAAAGCCTCATTGTTTTGTTTAAACTGTGAAAGCTTCCAAGGTCAATGAATGAGGTAATTGACCTGCCTGTTGTAGGACAAAAAGATGTATGTTAAATTGCATAATTAGTTTTAATTACATAATTATGGTGTTTAATGTGGGGGGGTCAAAGGTTACTATTACATTTAGAAGTCATGGCAAGAAACACAAAAATAAGCAACATAGTTTAATTCTGTGTTTCTTTGGGTTTTAAAAAAGGGGTCCTCTGTGATCTATCCTTGACCTTGGATATCTGATGATTATAGCAAATAATATATTGCTGTTACCCTTTTTGGAATCATAGAGACACCTTTGTAAATGACTAAGTGACTTTACCAAAGACTTCATTTAGGTTTAGAGTACACAAAAGTTAATCAACAGTGGGAACTCAACTGACAGCAATTTAATCTGATTGGGTAAGGTAATTACATGATTACCAGGAGTGTTTATATATGGACAAGGATATTTTTATTGGAAAAAATCCTAATTGCTTTCTTACAGAGAAGAGAAAAAAACAAACAAATTTGTTGTTGCAGGTTAAGAGGACATCCTTCGTTCCTTGAAATAGCTTCTTTTCATATTTTAGTGACAAAATGAACTCATAATTCTTTGCAAATTTGCACTGGGATCATGTCAGGAGTTCCTCTGTTTCTGAACTTGAAATAACGCCACCAATGTCTTGTTTCATTTAAGCAGCTCATTGCTTATACATCAATTGTGTGATAGCCTAAAGATGTCGTGATGCTTGTAATTAATTATCTTTTTTACTGTGTGTAAATACTGTTGCTTAAATACAGGTTGATTTCACCAAACTTAAACCTAAAGGTCCATTATGCTAATGGGTAGTTCTGGGAAGGAGGGTAGTATTTGTTTTTCCATGATGGTAAAGAAAGAAATGAAAAAAAAAAAAAAAAGCCACCATGTAGAAGGGAGATAAAAGATGGTGTTCCTAAATGCTGGAAGAAAAGGTATCACTTCAGGTTTTCTGAGTGGTCCTTTAGAAAATGCTCTTTCATTCTATTGACAAAGAAGGGAGTGTTGGGAGATGTATCTTCATTAACAAATATTAACCTCTGTGCTTACCTTGCTGAAGAGCACTGCAGAGTAGAGTCCCATTTAGCTGAGAAATACTGGCTTGCTCCAAAACCTGACTAATGAATGGGCTGGGCCTGGCCTTGGCACTTTGTAGGCTTTTGTCTAAACCTAGATGCAAAAAACAAGAACAAATTTTAACTTAAAGGAAAGACTTCATATCAGTAACTTTTGAATACATTCTGACAACGGAAATTGGATGCAATCCTCTCAAGACTGACTTCTAAGGAATTGAAAAGTTAATTAACTAAATGTTAAATAATAAATAAATGAATTTTAGAAATGAAATATAAAATTATGGGAAGAAGTTCTATGATATATTCCATGTAATAAAAATTATTTGTGCTCCCTTTTGCTATTTTTTCCCTTATAAGTGCTTTAGAAAATATTACAATTTTGAATTGTTTTTCTAAACCAGATGATCCAGTCACTGTTGGAGGCACATAGCCACGGCAAAATCTCATGCTGTACATTGATCACCTGTCCAACCTTTGCCTAGAGTGTGATCCCCAGTTCCTTCAAGAGATCCATCTTTACCTGTCTATAAAGAAGAAGAGGAGGAGGGAGACATCTGGGATATTCAAGTATCAAAGTTTAACACCAGAGCAGGTCGAATCTTGATTTATATTATTCTCTATATATGTTGCTAGTATTGACTTGGATATTTGGCTGGAGATCTTTTCCGTGATTGTATAGTATGTGTGGAAGTTGCTCCAGTGCTAAAGCATTTTTGTTTAGACTGCTCACGTGCTGAAACTGCGCATACATTTTTCATAGTTCTGTGGTGTGAAATTGAACCCAAAGTCACTGTTAAGGAAGCTGGATAATACTGAGCATGCCTGGAGTCTGTACCTCTCCCTTGTACATGTGCTGACCACAGAGACTAAAATGTGGCAGCTTGTTTAAAACTGTTCCGTGTACTGGAGCTGGACCATTCTGTATTTAGCACACAACCAAATCCAGGTCCCCAGCTGGTGCGATCGTGTTCATTCACTTGTCAAACTTCCTTCTTGGTCTTACTCTTCTCTTTCCAAGAGGACTTTGATATCCCCAAAAAGCCAAGGTTTCACTTACTGTCCTAAGGACTGCCCCTTTAGGAGTGTAGCACAGCCCACACACAAACCTGGAACATGTCCAACTTGTTCTTTGAGCAGAATGTGAACCCCTGACCTCCTGGGCCTCCGGCAAGAGTGCTGCCTACTGAGCCACCAATACCCAGGCCATCAATAAGTTTTAAATGCCAGTTGCAGACTTCACAGAGATAATGACTTCAGTGTGTAAAGGTTTTGTTGTGGAGGCTGCAGTCTCACACATGGCGTGACAGAGTAAATATGCTAAAACCATAGAGAGCCCTTGCATAACTCGCCTTGATATAACAGTTTTTGTAATATGTTTCAAGGCATGGAATATTATTTAAAGGGACCCTGTTATGTAGGCTTAGGCCCAAAATGAAGCTATTATGAAAAGAATGTTTAGCAAAACCAGAAATATGTCCATGAAATTGTTCGAGTGGGAATTTCAGGGTAACCTTGCTTGGATTTAAAGTCGCCTGCACGACGTTGCACTGTTGTGCTAGGGAATGAGAACCAGCAAACGAAAATACTGTTAAGTGAGAATCAGAAACTGAGCAGAATAAAGATGTTAGAAGGCTATTACTATTGTTATAACTTCTTAAAAATCTTACCTCATCCTGAGAAAGATGAGATGAAAAAATAAATTCCAATTTAGTGATTCAAAGCAGCATTATTGACACAGGGAAAACCATGTATTTGCATTTTAATCGTATTTTTAACCTGGTCACAAGTAAGTTCTTGTATTTTAAGTACTTATGAAGGAAAATTAATATTAAATAAGCTTTCAGGTTTTGGCACATTTCAGTTTTATTGATGTTTTCTATTTAATATTTAGCATTAAAAGCATTCAAGGGATATGTTGATGTTTGCAAACAAAGTGTTATTTATAGACTTGAATGGGGAAGGAAAACATGGCCAGATTCAAGCTGAGACTTAGACTGTTGAAAGGCTGTTAGATAAATTGCATGAACCTTCTATGGAGCAAAGGCCAGGAACCCAGGTCTCCTTTTCCCAGCTGAGTGCCCAAATCACTAGGCTACAGACTCTTGCTCCCTCTTGTGTTCTTTCTCTGGCCCAATGAATCTTGAATTATTTTCTGTACAATAACAGAGCTTCAGTGGTAGAACTTTGATACATCCCTCTCCTTGTCCCAGCCTTTAGTGCAGCCTGTAGCCGACTGATCGGAGCATTCTGCTCAAAGAATTGCTGGGTCTTAGGCTGGAGAAGGAACGGGACCTGAGGATTTGGCTTCTGGGATGAGCAGTGCTGCTGCCAGGCTGGGAATGACTGTTGCTCATGTGCCATTTTAGACAGAAATAGCACCTGAAGAATTTTGTAGGAAACCCACCTGGGTGGTGTTTGTTAGGCTGGCTTTGAGAGCACCTGGTGGGCCAGTCAGATCAGCTGTGCAGCTGCCCATGGGCTTAGGCATAAGCTGAGCCATGAGATGATCCCTCCTGGATGAGCAGGAAAACTGGTCATGGACAGAGATGCAGCTTCTGGATCTGGCCTGTGTTGCCATCAAAACCTTTATTGCTATCAGAAACATTTCCAGGATGAGATAGGGGCCTCCAGGATCACCGTTTTGGCTACACATGCCCAAATTCTCCTCATGATCCGTTTCGAATTCCCACGTTTTTAGACTTTTAATTAGTTTAATTTAACGGTTCCTTTGAATGTAGAATTCAGAAATTTTATAAACCTCTTTTTCAAACATAAGTTAAATTTTAAAGAATGTGTTATAATTAAGCAAGACGACAGGAAGAATTTGTGGTTCAAAAGTGCCCTTACAGTTATGAAGCAGAGACAAACACAGTGTGAAATTGCTTTAAACATTTTACTGCTGTTCAGGCAGTTCTGCACAGCGGTGTGTATTAGATTTGAACTCAGGACTAGCCATGTAAATTGACTGCATTGCAGTTACAAAAGCAATGTTTGTCAAAATTGCTGACTTAATTCTTAGGCTCCTTTTTATTTTTTTCCATATGTTTATTTTTATGAAGTCCTGCAGTGCAGGCCCTTATTCATGCAAATGCATTTATCTGCCTCAGTGGAATTATTTTGGTGAATAAGTCAATGTCTAAGATCAGCTAGGATGAGCCTGGTTTTCTTTTTAATAGAAATGCTAATTTTGAAAATGACATCTATGCATTACTTTTAGCCTGAAGAGCAACAGACAGTATAAAATTGGAACGGTCGATTTCCTTGGCAGTTTTTCTAGTATTGTTTCTACCTGTTTAAAACACTGGAGGAATAGTGGGATTCATTACACGTTACTTTTCGGGCAGAAGATGTATCACCTCGTTTGGTATCCAAATGTGAACTATTGCTGCTTTGTAATATGGTGAACTGGGGGTGGTGGAGGTGGGAACAGAGACTTATATTCATGACAGGTGGCTGGTTTTAAAGTCTTTTTCTGCGTTCCTAGTGTCTATTTTCATGGCAAGGGAACTTTTTATGTAGTAGGAGCACTCAGAAGTAGGAAGGATGCAGTCTGTACCCAGTTGTTCATGGCTGAGGGGCAGTTCCTTTGGCAGCATTTCTGGTTCCACACACACAGCTCTCACTGTCCCATCATCTGGCTTTAGCAGGGCTACCATTTTCTCAGTGTAACAGTCTCTCCTTTCCCAGTGAGCAGAAGTTATATTGACAAAGACTGTAATCATATTAATGGTTCTCTGTGCACTGGCGCAGGGAGCTGCTCAGCACGGAGTTGACTTCATCGCTTTAAAATGGGCTTGTGTCGGTGTGTTAAAGGGGGTCTGCAGATACCAGTGCTGTGATTTGGGATAAATAGCTAAAAACGCCCTGTAGTAACATGACAGAGAAGGATAGAGAGGGCTGAATGAAAGCCGGAGTGGGAAAATTGACTAGGGGCAGGGAGGAAAAAACATTGCAATAGAAAGCTATGAGTTGGTGGAGTGCTGAACTTGGGAGGTGGGGAGAGGTCTTAAAAAAAGTAAATTTTGTATAACTATGGATAAACTATATTACATGACTTCAGTTGATTTCAGTCAGTGTAATTTGGGAAGCCCTGCATAAGGCAGCAACAATAACTAAAAGTTGTGATCACTAAGCATCTTGATGGAGGCAGTAGTCAAATGTAAGATCAGCTATAGAAGAGCAAGCTAAGAAAAATAGACTTGTAGTTCAAATCACATGAAGATTGCTATTTCATTTGGGAACAGCATACTTGCAAGATTGTCGATTGGAAGGGTAAAAGTAAATCACTGTAAATATGACTCATATGTTAGTTAAAGCTCACATTATAGACCTTATCCTTCCAGCTATAAAAATAGTCAACTTCATTGTCAGTTAAAAAAAAAAAAAAAATAAAGTAGTGTGAATGATGTGTTCTCCTTTGATCAACTTTACATAAAAACATTTTAAATTTTATTTTGTATTTTATTATTTTTATCTTATAGGAGAGGTTGATTGATAGATGATTTGTAACAATGATTCTTCAGCCTCAAATTACTTGATATCTTGAACAGGAAAAGATTGCATGGCATGGTCTTGTTGTCCTCTTTTTAGGGTTTCCACAAAGGAAAAAAATTGTTTACAAATGTCTGAACTTTCTTTTTCTTCTGCTTTTGGAAATACTGATGCTAACAGGGATTTTTCAAAGTTAACAGAGTATTTGATAGAAATTGTTGCTTTGTCAAACCTGAAACCTTTCTCATGTCAAGGGTAGTTTAAAGACATTTCCTTTAGAAAGTTTTAATTTCAAATAGCAAATAAATAATTTATTGGAAATGGAGCTGCTCAAAAAGAAACCTTGAGAGAAATCTGCATTACAATACGCAGAGCCTAATAGTTAGGGCATTATCCTTTAAGACATGCGACTTTGGTTCAATTTCCTTTTCTGAATCCAGCTGAATAGAGACTTAAATCCCGCTGAATATCTAATGCATCCAAGGCAACTGTCTTTGCCACTGGACTATTGTCTGTAATAGGTTGGGTATCTCTGCTTTTGTGAAAATTGTGAAAGGATTTGTCCTAATACTAACAAGACCTTTCTGAAATCTTCAGAATTCTTATAGGCTAGGAAAGAACCTTTGTGCTTAGCTTTATTCGTAACCCTCCGGCTCTGAAAAAATGCCTATAATAATCCTTATTTTATATATTCATATCAGGCAACATTTGTTAATCTGGACTCCAGACTAAATCTCAATCTCAGATTCTGTATAGAACTGTCTTTCCATGCCTCTGGTTATTCCTGTCAGTTGTCTCAGGTTTTTCTGGTTTTCCTATATCCATTCTTTAAAAAATTCAACCAAGTCTACCTAAAAGTAGTACTTGGGCTATAACAGTGAATTTAATGGCATTTTTCAATATAGTCTTTTGTATTCCTTGCACACTCTACTTTATTATGATAAACTGAAATCTGGGATCACTATTGAAGATGATTCTGGTTGAAATGTCCACTTCATGGAAAATAAAAGTCCAAAACACGTTGAAAGTAATTTGGTGGTGGTTAAGAACATTGTTTTGGAGTATGCAGTCGTGATGGATTCCAGGAAACCAGAGGAATCGGGATTGTCTGGTGGCTTGACAGAGTGTAGGTATTCTTTGGAGATTACCAAAAGGGATCAGTTACCTTGGTAATGCGTCCACCAATATTTATTGTGCCTATTTCTTTACACAGGCTAACAAACATTCATCATGTGGGAATGTTGGTCATGATCAACTTGAGCTGAATTTAAATTGACGACCTAAAGGTTAAAGTCTCTGTATCCCATTACATCTCCCTTGGGCTGTCCAGTCTCCCCACAACTGGGTTTAACAGCATTTTTAGTTTATCAGTGTCTTTGGAGGAAGAGCACTCTTCAGGAGTGCTGACCTGACAAATACCATGGATGTCCTGTTAAAAAAAAAAAACAAAACCCAAAACAAATCAGTATGACTTTTGCAGTTTGTCGATGCTTGCTAAAGGAGGTTCTGAACAAGCATTCAGATGCTGGACTAGTAACTTCACTAGCCTGTTAGATAGCTTTAATCCAGTCGTATGGGAACGTAATGCAGTGTAACAGCCCAGTGAAACATGAAACTATGAGAACAGCTGAATAAATTTAAACACATTTTTGAACATTCTAACCTTTGTCATAAAAATCTGATAATATAGAAAAAAACTAATAACACTTCCTTTTGGTTTTGTTATTTTGTACAGTAATTGAGAAGACAACATTTCTTGTGGCTGCTGACTTGAAAGCTGTGACAATTTCTAGCACTACATTTTGCCCCATATGAAGTTTATTCTTTCTCACTCATTAAGGAATGAATCTGGTTTCTGTTTTATTCAATACTGTATATACATCTCACCCATAAATATTTAAACTGAGTAAATATAGAATCTTAAACATGGAATATGCTTTCATTCTAAACTGGTGGCCGTGGGGGAAGGTAAAAATATTTTATTCAAAGACCAATGGTCCCTTTGGATGAAGGAAGAAAAAAAGTGTTTTGTACTTGCTGTAGGGCAGCAAACTTTTTACCAGATTATACCTTTATTGTTATAAAGTTCAGACTATAAAGGATCTGTAGGAAAGGGTTTGCAGATACTCACTTCAAAAACACATGGCTAGTATTCAGCCCCTATATCTGGGGCTAATTTAATTCTTCTTCTCCATTCAAAGTGCCTCTCTCCTGTCTACAAATGCAGAACAGATTCGCGGGTAATTTTCTTCCTTGGAAGTACCGTCATTTTATTCCTTACTGGGAATAGCATGAAATGGAAATACATTTATGACTCTACTTAAAAACAAACACCAAACAAAATAAAAGAAGGGATAATATGAAAGATAGTTCCATAACAAATTGATGCAGAAAAATGCAGAAATTTGAAGCATATTGAAAAAAACACATTTTCACTGGGAAGATTTCCGTTAGCAAACTGATGTTTAGAAACAGTGTAATGTAGAGTACTTAATTAATTTTGGCCAAAATGGTAATGAAAATTCATGGTTTTTATTTGATCCCTGCAAGCAAAGTCCGGTACATGTTTAGGTGTGCAGCAGGCCTAGATCTTATTCCTAAGATACGGTTAAGAGGATTGCAAAATTAGAGTTTTATTAAACTGAATACAACAAACCGTGGACATTTGTGCTTTACAATATTATGACTGTGTGACTCCTACGTGCATTACCCACTCTTCTTTCATCTATATTGTACAGTTTGAAGTGCTGAGGGATACTGAAGGATCCTGAGTCCTGCTGAGGCTTTCTTGAAAAAAGTCAAGCTCTTTGTTGTGTTTTAGAGTCTGCGGTTCAAGTTGTTGCTTGAGTAGGTAGCAAAGGGGTTGGGCCAGCTTTTCCATAAAGTCTGAATCCTTTTGTGGGTAATATCTTGTTGCAACATCTAAGAAGCTTTGGTTAGAAAAGGTGACAAAGAAGTTACAAATGTAGGACTATGCATTTACAAGGCAAAATCAGATCAAGTCTGAAAATAGAAATGTAAAGTAGATAACATTTTATTATGCATTATAGATATGTAATTAGCTGATCAACATGAATCTGCTGTGGTGATTTTGATGAGGTGACAGAATTGATTTTAAAGGGGAGAAAAAAAATCCACCCGTAATTTTATGTGTGGACCAAGTCCCTAACTGGACCAGTAAGGAAAGACTGTTTTACTAAGTTTCGTATTGCTTCTCATTTTTCTTTCTTTGATTTTTCTTTCTTTTTTTTTCACTTTTTTTTTACCCTATGAAACAGAAACAGGCGGGTAGACCAGTATTTTCAACAAGGTTCAGTGTCTCTTGTTGACCTTTTTTAAACCTGTGTTTTTGGAACACAAAGGCAAAAATTTTATTGATTTCTAAAAGAAAGATTGGGATATGTCAGTTTTGCTGACTATAATTAGCATAATAAAGACTTTTTTGGATGTAGATTTTTTAAAGCTGCTTGGGTTGGAGCTGCCTTTTCAAGGTCTGCTGGTTGAAGCGTTACAGTAATGAATCCTCAATTCAGAGATGATTTCTTAGGAGTGTGGCTTTGTTCTCCTGTGCAGACTGACAGATACAGGGAGGACAAAACCTTTTTTTGATCTTAGATCAATAGTGTCATGAACATACAAATACTTGTGTATGTTACCACAGCTCCCATAGAAGCACCATTCACACGTTGGGTTTTTTCCCCCACTTTGATTATCTGTACTGGCCCGCAAATTCAGTCTGTGTTGGCACAGAGCCGTGGAAAATCAAGGCAGACAGAAACTGTCCTGTCATGTCTCTCTGTTCTTTTATTTTCCAGCTCTTCGAGCTGCTCTTCTGCTGAAATTCTCCACTTCAGCTTTGTGGTTACTCTAAGTACTTCATTTCAATAAATTTGTTAAGTGATTCTAGACCTCTGAGTTCCAAGTACCATTTTCACATGAACATAAACTTTTTTTTTTTTTTCCTCTTTGTGGGCATCTTAACTCTGCTGTGCAGAATGAAGTACAGTCCTTTCTCTGTAGTTGTAATATACTTCATCAGTTTCCAAAAGACAATAACTTGCTTTACTCCCATTTTATAAGGATTAATTATACTCAGAAAAAGCTCTCAAATAGCAAACAGAAAAGGAAACCAGATGTTGCGGAGTTATTTAACCAGTGTTATTTGCAGACAAATATTTAAGCTATGTGATTTAATTTTTTGTGGAACCTTTAGAAGCTGGCTAGCGAGTGAATAAAACATCCACAGTGTATGTGAAAACATATTTTACCTGATAGTATCATTTTTTTCACGTAACTATTACAGGTAAATACTTTTTCAATTCTTGGCAACAAATTTGCAAAAGTATTTGATTAGAACAGGAACAATCCCCAAGGCACATTGTGTATAGAGTCATAATTTATAAATAGGCTTTTGTTGCATAAAGCCCAGTTGTGCATTTCCAACGGATTCAGTTTTCTGTGCACTATTGAAATAGTATCGTGATAAACCTTTGTGCAAACTTGTTTTTCTTATAGATGCAGAATTAAATAATGAGTCTGTAGAACAAGCAAGTGAATTCATCATCTGAACACAAATATTTATCTATGTTTCAATGAAACCGAGCTTCACTTCTGGAAATGATGTTTTGCAAAACAGATGAGGGCAATTTCTCTTATAGCAATGGTTCATATAGGCAGTTAAAGGCATATTTAAAGTGTAGCATATGTTCCTAAAACTGGTCTGTTTTAATTAATTTTCATGTCATTTAGTACCGGTAAGATTTGTAAGACGTAGTTCTAAAGTATAGAAGACTTATAGGACAAACAAGATTATCAGTTTCTGTTGCCCTTTTCATCATTTCTACACTCTTGACATCCAAGAAATCCTGAACTCTGCTATCTCCCCAAATTTGTCTTCCAGTTTTCTTCTTGAGTACTGAGAGCTTTTCTTTTGCCAACCACTCCTGTCAAAGACAATCCACCTCATGTCATTAAGAGAAATTTTCTAAATGAAAAATGTTGCGATATTCCAGTTACTAATATCTCAACCGTTGCATGGATATGCCTCATATTCGACTTTGTCTTCCTAATTCGAGGAAGTACCTTATCCTCATTTTCCCAGATCCTCTCTTTTAATATTTTGCATTCAGAATTTCAATGTCTCTTTTCTTAGAGCCTCTAGTGACTCTTCATTCTCTTATCTCCTTTCCCTCTACAGCCTTTTCCAGCTGCAAAATTCCTTCCATCGTTTCAGGTTCTTTTGATTTATTCTCAAGCCTATCTCCAGCCTCTTTTCCCTCCTTTCCTCATTAGTAACCTGCAGGCTCTTCAAACCCTCTTTTCCCAAACTTAAAACCTCACTTTCCCAGGTTACATCATTTCTCCTGCTTCTTCAGCCTTTTCCTACTGATCTCCAGCGGCCACAACTTCTGCCACAGTTGTGTTACAGAAACTTCCCCTGTTCTCTTCTCACCTTACAATTTCCTGTTATTTGGTCTGTGCAAGTGCTCAACTTGATGGACTTTGCACTGAACATAATCAGAAAAAAGAAAGTATGTAGTTTCTGTCATCAGAGATGATAATAATCTGTTCCCATTTTAAAAATACTGTTTCCTGTTTGTGGGAACCCATTATTGCTGACAGGTTATTGCAAAGAGGCATCATTCTTAAACGTGCATCCATTTTAAGAAGTTTCAGTTTTTTTTTTACTATATACAAGAATTGTTTGCTTTATGTAACTATTTCCCTTGTCTAAGTGTAACTTGCAGGATGTGATGATAAATGTTAAATGGCTCTTGTAAAACTCTCACACTGTCAGTCTCAAAGTTTAGTGAAACACCAATGTTTTCATTCTGTCCCAGCACTGAGGAATGTCCAGTTTTCATCATAACAGGGTTGTTTAGTTCTGTAAAAGTCTAAATACTCTGCCCTTGGGGTATACCTTACTGTCACCTGCTCCTAAATTGAAAACTATTTGTTCAGCCAAAGGTTGAGTGGAGGTTGTTTTCTAAGAAAAGGATATTTTTTTTTTCTTTAACAGACGTCTTTGATGTGGGACAGAATCTCTTCAATGTGAAATAAATCAAAGCCTGAGAAGTTATTAAACAACCATTTAGTTTAAATATATCCAGTTCTAGATAAAAAAATATTCCATCCTGTCCTTGTTTTTTCTTTCTCAAGATGAGTAGATTTTCAAACAGTTCTATTGGCTGCATCATGAGCTTCTAATAACTAGCACTTTTGTTGATGAATAAAATGTAGTGCTAGAAAAATTTATTTAGAACATATTCTCAGTATAAATATTTAGAAACATTTATCTTGAACGAGAGGTATAACCATCAAAGTCAGTAAGTTAATGTCATTCAGCATAAAATATTATCATAGAGCTGAATGTTTCTCATCTTACCTAAACAATTAACAGAATCAATTTAACTCATAATGTCAGAAACCCTTAAAACTGTATAGTGCAAATACAGCCTTGATTTACTTGTGCATAAATAAGAACTGTTGTCATATTCACCAAGGTATATTTGGCTTAAGCCTAAACAAGAACTTATTTTTTGTAATAATGGCCTGTTTATCTTTAAGAAACATAAGATGTAGGGCCAAATCAGATTTTGCTCGAAAGGAATGAAGGAATGCATAAATAAATGTATTAGTACCTAGCTGAACAATATTGTTTTGAATTCTGTAGGTTGTTTTTTTTAAATAGTGATTGACAATATTAGCAGGTAAGCTTTTCCAGTAGCTATGGCTCCATAGGATGAAAAAGGAATATGAGGCAAATATTGCAGGACTAGGGAAAAAAAAAAAATTTGCAAAGAACCGGAGACAGAATGGAGGAAAGAGGTCTTAAAGTGTTTTACATTTATTTTCCTAGTCCTTGTACAACCAAGACACCCCAAAATAAAAACCCTACAGAAGGCTCATGGAAGCCTGAGGTGTATTGTAACTCTGAAATCTTACTCTCTACATCTTAAAACAGGAAATGTCTTAGAATATTCTGCCTAGAAACCTGTGGAATAACAAGAATTGGGCTCCGAGTTTTCCCATTGGAACAGACCTCTTTTATTTTTCTGTCTTCCTAATCTAATGGTACTATGTCCATTTGGCTGGAGAACATTTATCTTTTTAGAAATAACTTGTAACACTTTTTCTGCTTATTTTATTTCCCCAATTTTTTTTCACTTCTGACTCTGTTAGTATGTCATTGCTTAGTCCTTGTTTATAAAACAGGAAATTATTCTAATGTCGATATATGCTGCCCTGCTGGCACAGGGCTCTGCGTTATTGGTGGCCTTTTGATGCAGCATCAGACACCTAAATCTTAGGCATCTCTTCCTGATATTAGAAAAATGCCAATTAAAGAGGTGATGATTGAGGAAGACCTAATTAACAGAGGTCTCATCATGGAACTAAGGTACACTAGAGATTTATCTTTCTGCCTTCCCTCCCCTTCAGATTGCAGACATAGATATAAAACTTGAATTGTCACAAGGTGCAAAGTGATTTTCAGAGGGAGTTGTGTGTCCAGGCTAAGAACATCCATGGATTTGATAGCCACAGCACAACTTAATACTCTGTAATTCTGGACAGAGATGAAGGGCATTCTTACATGCCTAGTTAACAGAGCTGCTGTGAATCCATGTCTTCATGTCTTCTAGCGTGAGGTACATGGAAAAATCCTATTTAAAGGATTTTTACCTTAGTCTTGATCAATTATTTACTACAGGGCTCAGAAATGAGAAAGTACCAGAAAAACGTGTCTTCCATATACCATGTTCAAAACACTGGACAAGTAATAAATAAGTATAACTTGATTTTTTTCTTTATCTCTTATGAATTTACAAAATGGAGGAGAGTGACGAAAATAATAAATGGTAAAATGCATATGACATCTATTTCTGTGAGTATTATGGACTTTGCTTACAAAACTAGCAGTTCTCAGATGATTATGTGCTAGTTGCTTTTTAAATGAAACAAATGTCTATACAGCACACCTATGGACCAAGAGATCTTTCCATGATACAAATATATATATATTTATGAACATATATATATTTATCCATGATCCTGATACTGTAAAATCATGTGTTTGAGTGTGTCAATAATGCCTGTATGTTTGTACGATTTGTGTTTGTGTGTGTGTACACAAACATGTTCATTTTGTGTACACACACCAAACAAGCTTAGACAACACCACGCAAAGAGCTGTGGAAACTTGTTTCCAGCTTCCAATCCTGTTTACAGCCTCTGGGCATTATTTTAATGTAAATAACAAATGGGAGGGGCTAAGCTCTTGGCTACAATTCCTTGTTTAGGGCATTTTTCACACTGCTTTAGTAATATGATAAATTTATTCCCATGATTGACAGCATTGGACGGGACATGGCTGATGTGTCTGCTTCCCGTTTGACAACTGCTGTTTGATTCCATCATGCTTCCTTGAAGTCTAATCCAAACCTTGCCCCACAGTGATTTTTTTCAGATATTCAGATTTCCTAGTATTTAATATTTTTTTCCTACTTGGTTTTGACTGTATTTACTTTATTTACATATACATTCCACCCCCTCCACGCCCCCACCCCCGTTTTTGCTTTGTTATTTATGCAAGTCAGAACTTCAGCACCTCCCTTATCCTCATATTGAGAGATTTGTGGTTCTTATAGAGAACTTAGGGTCTGTTTTATACATATACACCCATATAGGAATTTCTCTGATCACTGAAGCCTTGCATCTTCTCGATGACATTATACTCCTCACAACCTGACATACAAAATCAGTATGTGTAATTTTAAGCAAACTTTTCAGTAAAGAGTATTTATTCAATACAGAATGTGCCGAAATGTTTCATCAGTCAGACCTAAGCCTTTTAACTTGCATATTTTAAGTAAAATAGTTAATAAAAATTTAATCTCAATGATACCCCAAAGAGGATCCATCTTATATAAACTTCTCCTCCACTGTACATATGGTTTGATATGAGCCTGTAACAAGGTTCCAGGGATTGCACACCTTTTAATAAAGAACTGTGAATCGAACTTTAAAGGGCTCTCTAGGGTAACTGGTTCATCAATTAATTAGAATTTATCGGCAACGAAAAACTTGATGTATAATTGCTACTTAATATTTATAAATGTATTTGATACAAAATATGTATGTATGAAATGCATTTGTTTGTATTTAATGTTGAGTCAACATTTAGCTTACCTGTATTTTAAGATCTGGGAGTTATACAGAATACAGTAATTGTTTTTTCTTTCAACCAGAAAAAGATATAAATTGAAGTTGGCTGAGGTTGCCAAATTACTTAGTTACACTTAATTATTAAATCTATTCACAACATGACTTAGGGATATAATAGTTAAAAACACTGTGTGTAATCAGCCTCTAAAAACAGTATTGGCAGCTTTAAATTTGTATGAGACCAGGAATGATTTATTGAAACACGGAAACAATGCCAATCACAGTTCCCTCTGAATCCTTCCCTGCTTTTGTGTCATCCACAAGGAAAGCATTTATTATCTGTTTTCAATTTCTAGTCTGCATTCTGGCTCTATACCCGTAGTTTGGATGCAGAAGATCTGGAAATATCCAATGGCAAATCTGAAGTTTATTGAAGCTCACAAAATAATTTTTTAATCCCTCATAAATCACCTAGTAATTATTAATATTATAGCATGAAACTAAGCATTAAGAGAATATCTAAATTATAAAATACAGGAAATTAACTGGTACATGAGCTGCCTTCTTTCTTTCTGGGTAGAAGGGCATAGCATGACCGTCAAAGCTCAGTCATGTATGACTCCCAATAAGCACTCTGTCAAATGCGTGAACAGCTCTGCGTTACTGTGGGGATGGAGCTGCTGAACAGCCAGCAGTGAGCAAAGGACATTCCTTGGAAAGCTTTTAACTTAGCACTACCACAGGATATGTAGTTAATAACAAAAACAGCTGCACAGGCATTCTTGGATGCCGTAATTAAACTGATAAATCTGCAGTGACAGATATCTGTGATGAAGGGATCTGCCATTAGTGGATATTTTTTGTCTTTAGTAATCTTCTGTATGTCTGTAGCATCTGGCTGAAGAATAAAGCTCTATGCCTAAAATCTACTTGGCATTTTTTATGAAATTAAAAAAAAAAGTACCTATGTTTTGGTTTAGTATTTTGTTAGGAAATGCTTTCAAACATTAAATTTATAGTTTTCCCTACCTTTTTGGTAACCTGAACAGTTTTACAGCAAAAATCTGTGACCAGTGTTAGTTTTGTCATCACCAATCCATGCAGAAAATGTGCAAACATAGAACAAGTGTCTTTTGAAGAAAAATTACTGCTGTGTATATGACATAAGTCATTGCTGGAAAAATCACTGAATTCCTAGTGTTATGGCTTGGATAGGAGCGTGATTTCTTTTAGCTCCACAACTCAACTTTCATTTTAATGGATATAAAAGTCTCTGAAGCAAGAACCATGTCCATTATTATAAATTCTTTGCATTATTACCAGATAATTTTCAGATGTCAGCTCTATTTCCCACTCCCTATACAACTGTGAATGGGTGGATGCAAACTGCCCTGTTTTGGGTAGATCCTGGGGGGGCACAGAGGGCTGTGTTCAGTGTATGCAAGTTTCTGTTCCTCCTGAACATTCCAAAAGCTCTTTCCTTGAGCACTATTGAGCTGTTGACTGCGGATCAGAGGGTCACGTTCGTATCTTGTGTCCTGGAAGCTGTCCAGCTTCCGAACACACGCTCATAAATTCAAGAAGCCTGTTCTAATTCTGAGACCAGTTGGGAATTACAGTAGCAGATGAGAGCTTGGACTGGTTCATGGGGAAATAAGATATGCAAAGAACAAAGACGTTAATTTGAGATTACCTTAGTTAAACGAAATCCATTGGAAATGTTCCTTACTTAGGATTGTCCACAGTGATGAGGAATTTTCCACAATAAGGGTGACTGCTTTTGCTAATGGGTTCAACCAATGTTAATATCTGGGTTTGTGTTGGTTTTTGTTTTTTTTTTTTTTTTTCTTTTTTGGTTAGGACTTTCTCCTGTTGCAAAGATAATTAGCAATTAATTGTATTGTAGTAACAATTGTAGTAAATTACTATGGAAATGTTAACAAAACTTTATTTTAGCAGGTGTTTATATCTACATTATGAACCATACAGATTTGCTCTTTTCTTAGCTGATGTATCAAGCAGATAGATGAATAGAGATGGGATTTAATTTTAAAATTTCCCTATCATTTTTAATGATAAATCCGTGCTCCTTTTGGAGAAGGTTTTTGAGTTTTTTGAGGGAGAATTGCTTTCAACCCGTGTTTCTTATTGTCATGGATCAATGTGGTCTATATTTTACAAATCCTTCTTCATTGGTGGTCATTACAAAGTATTTTCACTTTCTTCTTGTTATGATATGTAACAAATTAAGAAAGTAAATGCCTTAGGCTAGATGGAAATCTGTAATAAGTCATCATACATACATCATAAATGCTATGATTGTGGTTCAGAAACCCTGAGGAAATTCTGGCCTGAAGTATTTTGAGAAATGTTTCCAAAATCTGCTGTGCTCTTTTCTCCTTCCAGATTAGTGGTTTCTCTCAGAGCACAGGTTAACTTTCTAATTTTTTTTCCAGTTCTACTACTAAACTACTGATATACTTCAAAATTTGCTGTGCATGCAAGCAAAGCTTTTATTAATTATTTGTATAAAAAGATAACCAACAACTAAGCCATGAGATTATAAACACAAGAGCTTCATTCTTGTTTCCAAAAACAGTCACCCATACAAAAGCTGGTGTCGTGCCAGTTTGGGACTCTAATGGGAGGTGAAAATTTCTGACTCCAGGGGAGCAGAACTGTGGGGAGCAGGGCTCCAGCTCCTCTGGCTCTGGAGTCTGGGAGCCCAGGAGGTGCCTGCTCTGGTTGGTCACTCTTGGTCACTTCTCTGCTGTCCCCTGAGCAGTGGGAGATGCCACTCCCCGTGCTCTGGCTCAGCTGTGCCGGTGACTGCCTGTCTCTCCATCTCTGTTTCCCAGCATCATCAGCACGGCTGAAGTGCAGGATTCCTTCAGGCTGCTGTGCTCAGGAAAAGCTGGACTGTCGCTGGAGCTGGCTTTTGCCCATGGAGCAGCAGCAGGAAAATGCAAGCTCCACTTCCCCTGGCAGGACCCCTGGGTGTGAGGCCAGCCTGTGCGGCATGCAGTTCCCATTGGGATCACACCAGCCCCCGGGCCAAGTGTCCCACGGGAATGTCAGGAAAACACCACGGGTGTAATGATGGAAAGCTGGTTTGCCTGTACTTCTGAGAGATTGCTTTGTAAGCAGTTGACATCTTGCTGTGGGTGTTAGAATGCTTGTGCCATTGTGTAAGTGAAGAGCTCAGTGTGGGTGACACCACGACTGAAATGTTGCACCTCAGCACTGGCCCTGATTGCCTGCACAAGTGCCTGTGTGTGGAGGGCTTTCAAACTCTTGTAGAAAAGTGCCTGGGCACACAGATAAGAGAGAGATCTGCTTCCTTTTCCTAGGATTTGGTATTTGTTACTAGCTTGGCCCTCAGTGTCTTCTAGTGTATAAAAATGATCTGCTTGTGGGGATAATCAGGAAAATTTTTGTTGAAAAATTGAAATTTGTTTCAAAAAAAAAAAATTTCAAGGATGCAATACAGTGGGCAAATTCAGGTCAGACTTGGTGAACAGATGTGCACTTTCTTTGAAAAGGAGGTTTTTAAAAAGTTTTACACATTTGTTTGCTCTGTAGATGAGGCAAGTTAGGAGGAATTCATGGACAGGCGCAGCAGGTTTTTTACCACAGTGTTGAACCTTGTGTGCACAAACCAGCATATACTTTTGCATTTTTTTTTCTTTTCTAATATGTCTAACTTTACTGCATGTTTGTATGAATTTACATACATTTCATATACATATGGTCTGTCATTTAATTCTCCGCTGCGTCATTACACAGGAATGCCAAAGCTGATTCTAATTGTTCAGCAAACTAAAGGAATTTAGGGAGGTTGCCCAGAAATTCAACGTTACTTAAATAAAATACACATGTATTTTAAACCTTTTAACAGACACGTTCTGTGCCATACCCCCTTTACTAATATTAAAATAAGACTTATCAGCACAAGCTGCATAAGGTTGTGCTGCTGGAGCCAAATCCTGGGATCAGCATCCAGGCCACGAGCCTGCAATCAGTTACACTTATGTTGAACTTCATGCACATTTGTCATTCTTTTGAAATCAGCAGGATTATTCACCTCCATAAGACAAGTATGTGTGGAACTGATTCCATGAGCAAACCCTCCATTTTTATTGGCTTTGTTACGAATCTGAGAGCTGGAAGAAAAAAAAAAGTGCATTAGGACCACAGAATTTGGCTCCTAGGGATCACACTGGAGACAAAACTGTGGCACTCAGGCTGCTGGTGTCAGTGGAGGAGAAAAGGAGCACGCAGACGACACGCATGGCCAGTGGTGGGAGGCATGTTCTGGGGGATAAAAGAGATTACGGAGAACAAGAGAGCAGAAAGTTACTCCATTGGTGCCCTGGCTGAGCTGAACCTTTTCAGCTCCTGTGAAAAATCACAAGCACATCATGAAATGGTAGGAATGGTAGGAAAACAGTAGAAGTGTAGAAGGAAGGATTAGAAGGTTGGGTTGGTTTTTTTTTTTTGGTACGTAAGTTCATAACATCTGTATCTAGTAAATATTTTGATCCCAGAGTTTCCCAAGCAGTTTAGTTGAACCTGCAGAAGGATATTTTTTGGCTCATCCTAAATGATGATGCTAAGATCATGCAGGAAACATTTTATCTTCCCTAGACACTGATTTTTTACATCACTCCTGGAAGTGCTGTATGGAGTTTCCAGTCATATGCAGTAGTTATAGAATCTTTTGTTATATGTGCCAGTATTTAGCAACAAAATTTTAAATGTATGTGCAAGTATGATATTAATGATGTGACTTCCTTTGATTCTTGAGGAATTTTTGTTTGCATATTTGGGATTGAGTCTTTTAATAATAACATGCATGCCCTCCCTTCACTGCCCAAATAACAGTCCAATAGCAGCTCTGGCGGGGTTGGACAGGCTAAATGAAATCTTGTGACACTGGATGAACGTAACTGCTGCAGGTAATTAACGCTTTTCATTTTGAAGAACGAGTTCAAGCACTTGAGGGAATTTGGAACAATATTTTATGTTTTATTCCAACTAGTAATGTAGAAAGGAAATGAAATAAGACTAATTTTATTTTCCATTTTTGCTGTCTCCCCTCTCTCTCTGTTCTTTCTCTTGTTGAAAAACTATTGTCATTTATGTCATTAAAACACAGAATTATTGCCCCCAGACTTTCAGTGAACCACAGCTGTTGACCTTTTTTGTCAAAAGCTTTGAATACAAAGCTACATTGGGAACATTTGTAGCCTGTGGACCATGACAATACTGTAGACTTCTCTCCTGTCCTGACAGAAGAGAGTGCCAGAGGGTGTGCTCACATAGTGACTACATTATTTTCTGGCAATTGTGGTAAAGATTTCCTTGCTTTGGGTTTTTCTGCCTCCTCTCAAGTGTACAGTCATCCTTCAAACCTATTATACCACCTTCTGAATGCTGTGGCTTTGTCCCTTAGGCTACGTAATCCATTGTGTAAAATGTTTACCAGTCCTGTACAGAAATTAAATTAAGCATTGCAGCTTAACATGGAATGTGTGGATACTTGAAGCTGGATTTTAAAGACATCTTGATTTCCTTGCTGTGTAATAGTATGTTACACTGAATGGGAAAGAGAGTTAAAATTGAACCTTTTCTAACAGAACCAGTGCTAGTTTTCAGTGAAGACTTATGAATATTAAAATTAAAAAATAGTGAATACTAGGCATGTGAAAAAATCAAGATGTCTTCACTTGAAATATGCCATAAACTCTTTTATTTTTCTGGCTGAATAAAATAAGCGCTTTGGAGCAGTGTACACCAGCTGCTGCATCTGTAAGGAAATCAAATATTTTCCCACAGTACATACTATATACTTCATTCTTACAGCATTTTGACAGGTAATTTTCATTCTTCTGCTTATGGAGACAAAATTTAGAGGATAAGTAAAAAGTGAAAGCAATATTCAACGTGTTTCATAGTTTTTGTGAATTTAAATAAAGCCATATTTTTATTGACAAATATGATGAGCACATGTAAAGCTCTCTTTATAAATACATAGCCTACATGTAGCATGAAATGTCAAGTTTGACCTAATTTCTTTCTTCTCTGCGCAGCTGATATTACCTCAGTCTTTCTCTTGTGAGTGTGTGAGGGAAGCAAAAAGGGTGGCAGTGGAAGGGAGTTCTGGTTTTTTTCCTAGGCTGATTTTTCTCAGTGAAACTTGATCTGTCTTGGTTACATTTATGAGATTTTGTGAACAGAGAAGGAGCAGTGTGATGTGAATGCAAAAATCATGCATTTTCAATACAATTCATTAGATTACACTGCAATTCATATACAACCCCCCCAAACCAAATCCTTTTCATAACTGAGCTTTCTAAGCATTACCATAATTGTAAGCATACACTTATTCTAAATAGTCTTCCCTTAGAGAATAAACAGGTACATTTTTTTTTTAATCCACAGTCAAGTCCACTTAGAGGTGCAAGGAACAGAAATTGTACTTGCAATTCAAATGGTATTTTGAAATTATTCTGACAGAAGAGAGGCTGCCTTTCAGAAAACTGTTTTCTATACACTTCCCCCTCCCATCCCCCCGTTTCTATAATAGGACAATACACTTCTTTCAGCTGAGCCTCGAAGTTCTTGAATATCCTGAAAATCAAAATCGGGATTAATGCTGGAAATGTATGCACATATCCCAGAAAGTTTAACCTGTGACCCACAGGCTTTTGGTCACTCCAGATCCCAGGAAACGTCAGGCCACAGTGATTAAACAGGAATGCAGGCTCCTCTGCCTTAGGTAAAACCAAAAAACTGCAGCAATGTCCAAAAGACTTTGTAGCAAAAAGGGTGAAGAGAAGCAACAGGAACTGAAGACATTATTTAAGACCATTTCATCCAATAATCTCTTCTAAATTTACAGCAATTTCACTGGAAGACCTGAGTGTTCGAAATGTCCACAGTATTTAAAATTAGAATATCTGTTATCCAATTATATTGTTTTGTATTTTTTCAAGAGTATAGCAGTTAAGAAGATAAATGACATGAAATTACTGAAGGCTGTGTGATAGGAGGTGGATCTCTGGCTGAGGATGCACTTCAAAGCCCAGGGAAGAGCAAGGGTTCCTCAATGCTGAAGACTGTGATGGGAAAAGGGAGTAGGACACTCAAAGTTTTGATAATATGAAAGGGGCAAGTGTCTTCCTGAGCTAAACTGTCAGGGATCCTTCCATCAGCACCTGTTGCCTGAGGCTGCTTTGTCCCAGCCCAGGCTGTCCTTTGCTTACATAAATATTCTCTTCCTCCAACGCTTTTGACAGGGAGTTTTAGAAAACTACTTCTGTCTGAAAACACAGAATAGCTAATCTTCCTCCTCTCTGAGGCTCTGTCCTGTGACTTGTCCTATGTCACAATTTTCTTCAGTGTTTTGAATGAACTTCCATTATCTCCCAACTGCTCACAACTGCCACTTGTTTCTGCGGATGGCTTTCTGTAGACCCAAAAGTGCTTGCAAGAGACCTCAGTGGAGTCTAACTCCACTGAGCATGGCCTTATTTTGGGGAAGAACTCAGAAATCCAAGAATACAGATCACAAAAAAGGCTGAATTGCTGAGTCCTGCGAAGGTGAGGTTTTCTGTGCAGAGCGGGGTATGGCAAACATGGGAGAACTTGCAGAAATGGTGTGGGCAGAGTAGGAAAAGGTGTGAGAGAAAGAGGAATCCAGAGTGTAAGGTTTCTATGAATGCATGCCGTGGGAGATTTCATCCCCTGCTCTTGTTACCTAAGAGCATTCATTACTTTGTTGTGCGTTTCATCTCCTGAATCTTTTCAAGGTGATCTATATCACCTTATTATGTACATTTTTTTTTCCGAGAAAAGGAATCGCTGTATCCAGAAAGAAAAAGAAAGAATTACTGCTATTACTCAAGTTTGTGGGAGGAAAGAAATTATTAGACCATTGTTTTTGAAAAATAGGGTTAAGTTTTTGAGATCATATGTGGGATGTTAAACACTGACAAATATCCCAACTCAGATGTGCCTCTCCACTTTGCACTCAGTGTTCTCTTTTGGTCCCAAAATGGAGCTTTATCAGGGAATTACGGTGTTGTGTTCTTTTGTTACTGTGCTAATATCAGAAGCACATCAAGGCAAAAGAAGGTTTTAGAAAGAAATTAGAAGAGACTGTAAAGTTCAAGGCAATGGTCAATCTTTAAGGACAAAATTTCAATAACAAAATTAAGAAAATAAGTATCTCTAGAAGAAATAGGAAACAAGTAGGAATTTACTGGCAGTTTTTCACCCCATGTGATATTCTTGGAAAACAACAATAATGAAAACAAATTAATTATTTCTCATGTTGTAAACTAGATTCATAGGCTGAAATGTTTTTTTAATTCTTGACAAAATTGAAATCAATATATATGTTGCCAAAATAAAATACAAGGATGACAGATTCATAATATGAGCAAAAGAACATTTTTTTGAGCACATTAGATGCAAAAACATTGGAAACTATTCATCTGATTTAATTGTAATCTTTTGCCAAAAACATTAACGCAGTACCTTTGAAGAGTAATTGGTATAAAGAATATCCTCAAAGAGGAGCATTTCCACATGCCTAGGCTTTATTTTGCCCTCATTAAACTTTATTCTGAGTTGAATATTTCCTGTCTATACCGTAAGGATTATTCTTGTTCTGCAAACATCTTAACCTATTAGTTTTGTCACATTATGTTCTCTGATGCCTTTTCCAGATGTAAATCAGTTAATGACAATCAAAGGGAATGTTTAAGCCCTTTAATGTTTTCAGGTTTGACTTTCTCCTTTGTTTAAGCAGACAGGTTGGAAGCTCATTCTGGTCAGCCTGTTCATCAGGTGAAATGGGCACATTTTTAAGCATTAATTGCTTTCAGGCTGCGTGGGAACCCATATGTACTGTGCAAGTGAAGTTCAACATGGCTGTGAATTAAGCACTGATGAATGCTAAGAATGGAAGGAACCTGGGGCAGTACTGCCACCTACATTACATTTAGTATCAGCTTTGACTGAAGGACTCACTTAATGAAATTCTGGTAGTTTAGCATCGTATTTATGCTTTTCTGTGTGACCCTGGCTCACAGTCTTTCTCTGCAACTTTGAATCGATACTTTTTTTGAGTTCAGCATTAGCTATGCATGCACCATGATGAATCCCTGGTCATTAGATGTTCTAACTGGATAAATTGGAGGCTTGTTTTTTTTAATCAATTTGTATCATAGTCAAATGGACTGATGCCATTTTCTATGAACTGGATTTATTTCCTCATGAGCTCAAGATCAACCAGATCCTTAGAAGTCAAGATGATGTCACAAAATGGAAGATATATGAAAAATAAAGTCTAGACTTACTATCTTTCTGCCTTCCCACCCCCTCTCCCTCCCCTCAGCATCCTCTTTTCCCCACCCACTTTATCTCATGAACTTTGCTTCTCACCATAAATTTGTCTGATACTGACATTTCCAAGATAGTAAGTCTAGACTTCTGGAAACTCTGGAGACAAATGAAAAAGTCATCGAGGTGGTTCTTAAGTGTCTTGGGCAGTGTTCCCAGGGCACCTTTGACAATCAGTGTTACTTTCCCATTTCCCCTCCACAGTCAGAGGTCTTCTCCATCAACTTCTGCCTGAAGCTGAACCTTTCAACCAGCCAAAGCCTGGGACAGGGATTTTGTGGGTGTGTGATCCAGTAGGACATTTCCTTAACTTCTCATGGCCTTTGTAGTCACAACAGTTCTTAAGGATCTTTGCCTTTTTTTTNTTTTTTTTTTTTCTTTTTTGAGCTGAAGGTTCCCACTCTTGGGGGATAATCCTGGCCACACAAAGCCTGGTAAAGGACATTGGCTGGTTTTGCCTGCTGTTAATCAGTCACGAGCAGCAGATATCGGATGCTCTCTGCACATGCTGTACAATCTCTGCTGTGAAAGCAGCTCTACCTGTTGTTATCCAGGGGACCTGAACTGATGTGTTTGGAGACTCCTCTGCAGCCATAATGAATGCTTTGGCTGGCATTTAGCAGGATTTTATTTGGGTTTTAGTTTACTTGTTTCATTACAGCCTGTAAAGTGCTGACAAAAGCCAAAGGCGGAGAATTGCAGTAGGAGAGATCTGTTTTGGTAAGACAGGAGCCCAAGGGCCACAAGAAGGGGTCAGGCTGCCTGCAGATACCCACAGCCCCCATTGCAAGCTCATTAAAAATATCTCCCTTGTTAATGTCTTTTATCCCTCACTGCTAATGAGCCTTGGACAGATAGAGTGTTGAGGGATGTCGTATGTTTTTTTAAAAGAAGAGTTTTGTCTGATAGTTAGTGGGTTTGAAAGTTATAGCAGAGGATCTCAAAGCTTTGGTTTCCTTTTTTTCACAGATATTATAATGCTTTGTGATTAAACAATGTCTAGAGATGAATATTCCAAGAGGTCAATTCTTCCAAGTGTCAGGTGTTTTCTGCCAGCTAAAGAATGTGCTTCTTGGGACATGAAGAAATACTGCCCACCACAGATCTCCAGTTGTGGCCAGTGTCGCATTTCCTTTTGTGAACTTGAATTATTATATGAATAGGAGTTAATATAATAATGTATATTTACATCCATTCTCAAAACTGCTAATTGCCAATGACTATGTGTTTAGAAGTATACAATTGAGTAATATAATGATTTCTTCATTTCAAAACCTACCAGCTCAAATGATTTAACAAAATTTTCAACTCTGCTGTGTTTTTTCCCCTGCTGTTATGAGTGTCCACTATATATTGCCTATATTATACATAGTAGACTTGAGTGTATTTATAAAGTTGTTTTAGAGGTGCATTTGAATGTCTGTAATGCAGTCACTGGTGCACAGAGATTTGATTTACAGAGATCTGGTTCAGAAGTGCCTGACTGCACACAGCCTGCTGCCACTAATGTCAGCAGCATCAGCGAAGCCCTGCTAACTTACATTTCCCTGATGCCAGATGTGCCTTTACTTCTAGCCAGCACTGAGGAACCTGTGCAAAAGCTTTGACTCATCTGTCTGTGTTTCAGTGTTCAACCAGAGTCCTTGGATGCACCAGTTCCTCTCGTATCTGGTGCGCCCATGTGTTCCTCTGACCTTGCTGCGGAGGTTGATGAATATGTTTTTAAGCATCCGTAAGTGAATTGTAATATATGCTAAAATTATATATTTTTGCAATATTTCTGCCAAAATGAACTACAGTGGATGGCTTGTGTCCACATTACTTTGGAATGTGCATGCTCATAAAATTTTACACCGGACATTTGACATTTTGCCAACATTCATTTGCTATCACATCACCGTCATTTCCTACTTTAAACTTATTAGTACCAAGTGCATGTACAAGCAGAGCTATGTGGTGCTCAGGACATGGTGCAATTAGAGGGGGAGATGAAGTCACAAATTCTGTGTGAAGGTCTACATTAGCAGCACAGTAATGCTTGAGTTTTGTTCATCCTGCCTTAGACAACTGTATGAGATGGGTCAAAAAAAAAAATCTATAAGTAAATTTTCTGGTATTTCTGGTATTTGCAGTCTAAGAGCTTATCTCTCATTAAGTTGAGGAAAATTTTTGCCAATAACAAGTGAGAGGTATTATGTCTTGATTAATATGCACATACATAAGCTGTAGTCCAGGAAATTACAGGTCAGAGGCGCCTCTGTTGTCTGAAGAATACAATGAAAGGACCTGTTTTCATTATTTCTTTTATTTAAAACATTATTTCTTCCTTTAAATAGAATTATAACTAGAGAATGTAAAGGAATGTTGTCAAGGTAAACTATGTAGCTCCTACTTGTTCCTAATAGCTTGGGATTCTGCAGCAGAAGAGAGAACCAAAATCTGTATTGACTTTAACACTTAGTTCAATTGCACATTTTAATTTCATTTTGGCAATTACCTAATCTGGTCTTTTTGTTCATAATTCTATTGTATTCAGGTTCACAGTACAGGCTAGGGGGCTCGCAATACAAAATAATTTCAATTAATATTTATATTTAGACGTTTGAAGGTATTTCTACTCTACTACTTTACAAAATGTCTTTTTCTTTATTTTTTTCCTAAATGTATGAAGTTATTACTAAGGGACCTGATCTAGATATGCAATATGGGAAATCTGCCATACACCTACACATTCATAAAATAAATACAGCAGAGCTGTATACATCCACAGGGGCCTTCAGCTGGCAGGAGGATCAGATGGTCTTTTCTAGAAATGTACATCCCTGTTGTCAAGATGACCTTTAAAGGAGATGAACTTATAAGCCCTTTATAGGAAAGTATTCTCAGTTGTAGGGGATATTTTGGAAAGAGAAAATTGGATTCTGAGAGGAAAGCATATGAAGTTAGGAGGAGAGAAAAAAGTTTCTATTAGTTTGAAATAAAAGGGAAATACAGAGATAGATAATTATAAGAGGAGATATGAGAAAGATAAGAGGGAATAAAAGAGGAATGGATGATCCCCAAAGCTTCTGATTGTTCTTCAGTTGTCCAAATTTTTGTACTTTACCTGAACCATCTAGATTTTTATACTGATTTTCTGTATTACATCTGTATGAGGTCATGCTATAAGAAACAGAAGTACTTGAAAGAAAATGAACAAATAAGTCTGGTCTTTATTAGCAAAAGAAAACAAAGGACTAAAGCAAAATTAATCCCCTTTGTAACCATATAAAGTTAAGAGGCACAGCGTTATGAGACAAACAACAGAACAATTACATCTGAAGTCTGTAATAAGATTTACAGCATTATATTTGAAGGAGCTTAAAACCTTATTTATGAATGTTTTGCATTTTATATGAATCTTATGAAAAGATACAATTTTTCCAAAGTTTCTCTACCTTAGGAGTAAAACCTATAGAAAAGGATTACTTGCTGCCCTGCAGACTGTTCAAGATTTCTTTCTGACCCTGTTGTTGCTGGTCTTTGCTACTTAATTGCATTTATTTTGTACCATCCAGGCACTGTCTGCTTAAAAGATAAATGTCAGATGTTGCATGAGAGAGTCCACATTTCATATGCAATGTTCTGTTGCTGACCTACCTTTGAAAATAAAAACACTTCTTATAGTGGTCTTGGGTATTATAGTGGTCTTTGAATATTTGAGTAACAGATATGACATAGAACTGGTTGAATGCAGGAAAAAAGGGATTGTAACAAAAATGACTACATTATTGTTTTTCCTTCTGAAACTCATGTTAAATTCCTTGTAGCATCTTATTTAGGCAGGAGCTTTCT
>VZRN01002471.1:1627413-1641241 GCA_013397935.1 Dasyornis broadbenti | reverse complement strand
CTTCTGGAAGGCACAGACCTCACCCCTCTCTATGGGTTCCTCCTGTGGTAAATTGGTCAGGGACAAACTATCAAATGCCATTTATTGCCACAGAGTTTGAGGGGTTTGCATTTTCCCCTCTTTCTGATTTTCTTAGTAAAAAGCCCCAAACAGAATTCTATCCAGGACTGAGCATAGCAGGGCTGAAATTCAGGCTTTGGTAGGATTTGGCACAGTCCAACAGGGAGGGTGAATCCTCTAGAGCTCATACAGGCTAAAGCCAGCCCGAGGTCTTGACCAGGAATTGTGCAAGTGCCGCGGATATCTTCTTTCTTCAGTGTCTCAGTAAATAAATAAAATCACTGTGGGCTATTCTGAGAATGAGACAAATTTGAGTTAAATACCATCTGCATTATGTGTTTTAATATATGGGTGGGTAACAGTAAATATTATGTAACTATTAAGTTTTGGACAAAAAAGCAGTGCTTTGCTATCCCCTTGGTAGGCCCTCATCCCCCGGGGTACTGAACACTCATTTTCCATCGTAATAACTCAGCCCATTAATTTCATCAAATGATTGCATCAGATAATGCATTTTAGTTTGCGTAGCCTAAAACTAGTAATCCCAAGAGATTAATTAAGTTATAAAAGTAACTAGAATTAGTCAAATTTCATGAAGACACAGATTTATCATGGTACTGTTTTTATTCTTGTTGTCAATCAATCAAAAGCATATACAAGGCAGAACTTACCCCTGAGTGAAGTAGCAACAATTCCGGATTTCAAAACCTCCCAATTTCCAGAAATTCTGCATTGCAATTGTGATTGTACAAAACAGAATGAAGATCTATGTCCAGTGCATTAATTCTATACTTTTTGCATCTCAAAACAAGGTACAGTTAAAAATATAAAATAATATCAGATATAATGCATGAAAATTCAGACATGTGACATGGATAAATTGATTTGAGCTGGTCACTTAACATGTGGTTCATCTACAAAGAATTTCTGATGATGGATCTCTTGGACTTCCATTTTGAAAAAAGCAATGTTGATTAGTAGAGATCCAAGACAATTTTTTCTGACTTTTCACTTTATATTGTTTTGTTTTGTCAGAATAAATTTGCATACCTATCTTTGAAGTAAAGCATCTACTCTCTGTCTTCCAGAGATCTTTAATCTTGTTCTAAACAGAAAGTTAATTGTACTCTGTTTAATCTTACTAGGAATGCAGCTTTCAGGGTCAATTTTTGTCCACATGGAACCATGGACAATAGAAATTAAAAAAAATATCTATCAGTTCACCCAGTCCATCTTCCTACTCCCTAAGCAACAGCTTCTGCTCTCATGTTCTCAAAGCTATTAATTTTGGTCAATATCTCACCTTCAAAGACAGATTTTCAGTGTATGCAAGGACGGAATCAAAAACATAAAATAAGGAAGTTTTTCTTCCAGTTTGGCCTGAGTTTTTAGCTGTAGTGGGCTCTGAGAGGATAATTTATGCTAATTTAAGGATCTCCATTTCTTTGGGGTGGAACATCACTGCAGGGAGCAAGGCCCTATAGTCCAACAGTTGTGGCAATGAGTAGCCATTATTCTGCTGTAGAAGGTGGAACAGACTGTGCCACCTCTGTCTTTGATGCTGCGTTGTTTGTCTTATCTGCTTAGAATGCTTTTCACTATGCTCGTACAGCCATTCCAAAGGCCACTTATTATACAAATTTATGATAAGTACGGAGTTAGTTACAGATCTATCCTCCCTTTGGAAGAAATATTTCTCTTCATCTCATATCCCACTGCAGAGTGAAGATCTGGAAAGGCCCACATTGGCACTGACACATATTGTGCTTTTGACTTCAAGATAAATGAAAAGCAAACAAACATGTCTTTGTCTGACGAGTTTTGTCTTGAGCACACCCACCAATCCCTCATCAGCCAAGATAAATTGCTTCAGAGGGAGGACTTCCATGTACACAGGAGGAATGCAGAAATTCTTTCTATTTTGTACATTCTTGGCGTCTTTCCTTTGTTATCAATTTCACGTCCTCTTTGTGTTTTGAAGCTCTGCTTGGGAAAAGAGGTTATAAATATTAAAGCTCTGCACAAATTCTTAAGAATGATTTGGGATTTCTTTTGTTTTGTCTTAAATATTCTGTGTTTCTGCTATTTTTAGCTCAAAGCTATCCTTCCTCATCCAAGCAGTGTATTTTTAGCTCATCCAAATATTTGAAAATGTTGTTATTCATTAGACAGAGATTACTTTTGGCTTTCTTCTTTTCCAATTCTGTTGTAATATTATCAAAGCTGAGAAACACATGCTTAAAGCAGATTTTGCAAATATTATACGAAAGATACAGAATTTATATTTTGAAAGTACTTTAATGAATCCCTTACCATACACAGCAAGAGTTAAGTACTGGAATGTGCGTCTTAAGTTGGACTTCATGAAGAAACATCCGAAGACTTTGTTTGTAGTTGTATTGGACTTCGTAATTAAAAATTTTAATATGATCAGGCTGTGCTTGATACAGTTTCTGTATTGCTGTAGACAATGCAAATGTTTCTGGCATGACTTGAATTAGATGAGAATTTCCATTTTCCCCTCTCATAAACATTTACAGCAGTTATTGACACATACCTGAAAGGCCAGGATTTCGACATTAACTAGGGGCAAATACATATATTATACTGAACTTTTAGCTGTGGACCCCATTTTTTTAGCTCATATCCCTTTTTGCACTGTTCTAGGAAAAAAAAAAAGAAAAGTTACCTGACACTTTTCCACATAAACTTCTCCACAATTCCTGTATTTGTTTTGCCAGGACTGTAAATAAATAGACCCTTTTCCCTCACATGTGTGGGTAATGTACAGCTCCCTCTTTCATTTCCCACAATCACCTGAAGCTCCTTGGCAGAACAGTGGGAAAGGATATGGAGTAGGTAATAAAATGAACACTCCAAGTGCAAAGCACAAGGAAAAAGTAGTACTGTCTATAACTGGAAGGTCCATAAGTTACCGTAGGCCTGGGGTCAAATATTTGTGTGTGCAGTTGCTGGACCCTTTAAGCAGCTACTCTTTAACACCATGTAAATGCTCCTACAATCAAGCTATCATTTTACACTGATAGTGGTACCTGTCCCCAAGGAGGGAAAGCAAATGCATCTTGATAAGGATACCCTAAGGTAGATTCCCACAAACGTAGCCCTTCTCCACACAAATATTTCCTTGAAGGCATGCTGTCAGGCAAATGCTGCAGATTTTCAGCCTGGCAATTGTATCCTGATGTTAGGACCTACTCTAACACTGGTGGAAAAAAACCTACAAGAAATAAATAAAAGTTCCCTCCTGGTTACTCCATTTTTAAATGTTTTAGCCTGTAGTGCAGCAGGAGCAGTGTGGTTTTCCCCTATGAAGGGAGCAGCAAATATCACAGGGGATACTCCAGAGTCACAAAGTGATGGGTGCTCCTGCACGACCTCTGCTCTTCAGTCTTCCCTCTCCCAGTTTCTCAGGCATGGGGAGGAGGAAGGGATTTGCTCAGCAATGGTAGTTTGCTCATAGTTTAATTAATCCTCAACTGCATTCACTTTTTGGCAGCCTCCCAGCAGAGTTCAGCAGGGATAGTGGATATCACTCGTGCCTGTACCTGCCTTCTTCCTCTCCCAGAGCTGGGGAAAGGCTCTGCAGGTTCAGGAGCAGCAGTGCCATCCCTCAGTCCCCACAGTGTGCCCTGGCACAGAGGGGCCCTCGGGTGTAAATCTGCTGCTGCCTCTGTTTAACACACTGGGCTAAACCCTGCATTTCTTTTAATGCAGCCTTCCCTCTCTAATTGCCTGGGGTGTTTTATCTCTTCTCTCTTGGCCTTTCTCCATCTCTGTGTTTAAATTCAGTTTTTCAATTTTCCCTGTGCTTTTCCCTTCCAATTTTCAATTGTAACTGTTATGATCAGCTGCTGCTTTGTTCTTCCCTCTGATCCTTTCACCACCCCGCTGAGGTGAGCTGCCTCATTCTTCAGCCCCATGTGAGGTGAGTGGGTGAGCAGTGAGCAGATGACAGAATTAATTTGCAGGTGTCTCCCTCCTTTTGCTTCTGACATCCTGTCATTTGCCATGTCCTTTTGTCTAGGGGGTTATTTCTCAGTGTTGTGCAATCCTTTTCTAGGTTAGCATTGAGCAATCTTAATTATTTCACAGACAGTCTTTATATAAGGAGATTCTTGTTGAGGAAAAATACTTTCAAATGTATTTCCTTTAAAAACAGTTGAATACAATGAAATGGAAAAGGCAGGGAAGTAGTGGCATAATTTTATGGCTTGTCTGCAGCTACTCTAAGCCATGAGAATGGAGTAGTTTGCAACAGAACAAAAAGGTACCACTCGAAAAAGTAAAGATAATAACAGTAAGATACACTGCTGTGTGTTTGTTTTTAATCTTAGGAGATGGCATATGAAAGGTTTGGTCTCCTATGCACACAGCTGCCTCCTGGGGAGGTGAGGTGGGGCTGTTTGCAGAAGTGCAGGGTGGTTGATTTGAATGTGAGCTTCTTTGCAGTCTCATTTGTTTACAAAAACGGGGAGGATTTGCTACATGTTTTAAGTGCTTACTTAACCATAGTCATATTTATTTAATTGATGTTTTATTTCCTTTTCAGGATTCTAGTGCGCTTTTTATTATTTGCTGGGGTTTTTTAAATTCTGTTGAGTGATCCACCAAAAAATTCATTGTTCTTAATCACTGATATTCTGCCTAACTTCGGGAGAAGAATGTAAATAAAAATGTCCAAAACTGTAGGTCTTGTAAAACGTCCTTCATCTTATGCGGTCTAGATATTATTTCCTTGGAATACTTCAGTTATGCCTAGCCTTAAGGGAAATCATCTTTAAGGAGTTTCTTGTCCTTATTTTAAACATTTCTGAGAATGACAGGTGAGATTAGGTGAACACAGTACACATTTGGGGAAAGGAAGCATGAATAAGAAATTTAAATGACATGAGCACCAATATTATTTTTCTGGGCTTCATGCTATATGTTGTTGTATGATTATGAAGAGCAGGTATTGCTAACAAGGCATTAGATGGAGACCCCATTGTCTTTAACCATGGCCTCAAATGCATAAAATTTTTAGTAAAATAAATGTGTGCACATGTGTGATGTAATAGCAAAAGGAAGTAACGGCTGGAGACAAATTTGTAATTCTTCAGTGCTCACTCTGAATGATAGTTGATTTTTATGTTCAATATTACAGTTCATATCTGGCAGGGAAATAAGGATCCAAAATGAATTGTTAAAAAACAGAAATATTTGTCTTGATTTTTTTCTTAAGCTTTCAGGCTCTATGCTGAAACTATTGCTGTAAATTATGAATAGTATCTAGAATTTAATATGGTTGCAGGCCACATTTCAAGAGTAAATGGATTGATGATAATTTATTCTTCATAAATTACATAAACATTCAGATTCCTTTCACTGGTTGCATGTTCCCAGTGACTTTAGTGGGAATTATTGGTACTATGATTATTTGAAAACTAGGGCAAAGACATATTGTGCAATGCTCTTTGTAGGGTGGTTTGCAGACAGATGTGCAGAATTGAGTTCTGACACAACCAGAAATCTCCAGGAAGCTCCATCCTCTCCCAGCATCTTTGTGGGAAGATGGTCTCTTTCCCACAAATCTATTTCCAAGCATCCCAGATTGTTTAAATTGTATTTCACATTAGGTGAGGCTTTTACAACAAAGCTCACATCCCTTCTGCGAAACTGAAAAAGTTTTAATATGCTTGTGCTGGTGCTTGGTTTGCTTTTTTACACTAACTCTCTGATAAATCACCCTTTTAATATTAACCTAAAGATGGGCCAAGCAAAGCTTAGAAAGCTGAGTTAACTTTGAGAAGGGACAGAGCATTTGACCAACTGGGGAGGCTGACAGAGTGAATGCTTAAGCCAACCTGTCTAATAAGGACATCTGTCACAGTTGTCCCTGTCACCGAAGGCTCTTTTACATGCTCTATTTATAATGCCAAGTTGCCATTTTATTGTGCCTTTAACAGCTATGCAATGGTGATTAAAAACAGTCCCCAAGTTTCCTGTGTCACTTTTCACTCATCATCACTGCTCTGAATGGTAACAGTTTAAACCTTTCCATGCCCCTTAGCTAATGCCTGTTAAGAACATAACATTGGCCTCTTTCTTTTTATTGCAAACTTCATGAATCTGTATTATTAATTTTTCATTGTCAGGCTTATGGGAGTGATCCAAGTCTGGAAATTTAAATAACAATTAATCTTCCTTGTTTTCTGGTCTTTGAATTCGTCTGTGCAAAACTCTACTTGACACAGCATTTCTCTAGAATTAGTTTCACTGCCTTTGCCTAGCAACACAAATACGTTTTACACTTTCCAGGTTTCTCCTGTTAACTTCGAAAGCTGATTGTTGTCCCCGGCACATCTTTGTTTGCTATTTATTTGTTACTAGGTGTCACGGCTCTGGACAGGCTCCCCGGGCTGGATGTTCCCCAAGCTCTGTCTGTAGGTCCCACCAGGCTGGGGCTGTGCTGGCTCAACGTTTCTGACTCTGAGCAGAGCCTTTGGCTCGGGGCTGTCTCACATTTGCTCCCCTGGCTGCTCAGCCCTGCTCTCTGCTGCTGGGGCCTGTGCTCGCCCTGCATCTCCAGGAACAGCCTCGTGCTTTCACAAAACTCAAATATTTGCACTGTTCTTCTTCAGGCTGAGATGGAAATTTTCGCTCTGAACTTTTGACATTGCACAGAATACACTGGATCCAAAAGAAAGAAACATCTCTATGTCCTTGCATCATTTTCTTCCTTTCTTTCCCCTTCGGAGGGGGCACGGTCCCTCTCTGCAGTGTTTCTTGCTGCCAGCCAACTCCCCTTCACCTTTGCCATTACACAGTAAGGAGGGTTTATTTTTTGGCCCAAAGCCTGTGCCTTTGTTCATCCCTCTCCTGCTTTTTGCATCATCTGTCTTCTTGACCCACCCTATCTTCATGGATTTAAAAACAGTGTTTAATACTGTGCTCCCTTCAGATTGCCCCAGGAGGGTGGTTCTGCCTTCTCAGGCAATGCTTAGCAAACTCACTGCCCAGCTCAGCACATTCTTGGAGTGTTAGCAACATCTTTGCTTGTTCTGTAGTTTCTCTGGAACAGAGGTGTCAGAGGACAGTGTCCTCATCAGATTTACTTGGGGTGTGGACTGGGGAAGATTGAAGGTGTGAGGGCACAGCACAGGTTTGCTGCTGCCTGCCTGAGGCTCGGTGGGAGCTGGCATCGTTATTTTTCCTGGCAGTATCTGTCCCGTGTGTCCCTTCCCGAGTCACTGTCTGCTTCCCGCAATGCTGCTGCTGGCAGGGCTGGCTCTGCACCCCGGCAATGTGTCCTTCCCAGGCATGGGAGCAGCACTGGAGCTGTCTGCCTGTGTAGGGCACCAGAGACCTCGGGGCTGGGCTAAGCTCCAGCATCGCCCTGGATGTGTGGGACAGCTGCTCCTGGCAGCACGCAGGGTGACTCAGAGAGGAAAAAAGTGGCAACAGGTAAATCCGTGCTGGTTGCTCAGCAGAGCCTTACAACCACACCCCAGATTTGTGATTTCACACTCTGCACCCAGCTGATGCCAGCGCTGGTGGGAGCCCTGAGCTCCAGCCCGATTTCCCTTGGCTGTGTCTTCTCCTCTCACTCCTGGCCCGGTCACAGCCCCAGAGGTTGTCACCCATCCCAGCCCCTCACACGCAGAGGATTTTCAAACAGGGGCAAGTGGGACAAACCTGTGAGCAGAGCCTGTGCTGAGCTGACTGTGAGGGGCTGGTGCTCATGGTGGCCCTCAGTGTTTATATTTCCTTGAGAGAGTCAATCCCTTTCAGGAACATAAATGAAATGTTACTGTAGGATATCCTGAGTGTGTGGGTGTGAGTGTGTGGTTTTGGTGGTTTTGCATAACATACGTGATTCTCAGTTTTGTTGATTTTTAACATTGTGCTGTGTGTATTACACACATGTGAGGTTACCTGTTTGTTTTTTCTATGGACAAAAAGAAGGCACTTGACTGGAGATTGCTTTTTAGTGCATATGACTCGGCTGCACACACATTCATGAATCAGTTACAGTCTGTGTTGGGAAATATATTGTGAATATAATTGGCCTGGTGAAATGAAACATTTGCAATGAATAATAGACAGATACTAAAGAATTTATATTAAAAAAAAGTATTAAAAGCAGGAAAGGACATGACCTTCTTATTTTAATGATGGTTTTTGTTATTGTAGGAATGAGAAGCTTAATTCCTGGAAGTGCTAGAGTGTTTTTTGTTGGCTGAATGTGTCCTTCATAGTAGTCTGTTTGTCATCCCAGCCTTTTTCTGAATATGGAATTCAGGTTTGTAGCCAAAAACATAATATTTTTTACTTTGTATTGAGGTTATGTAACAGATGGTGAGCTAAAATATGCTCAGTGTTTCAAAATTATTTGATGACTCATAAAACTGAATAACACTTTTTCCCTCAGATCAAGTTTTGATTCTATCTAGGGATGAGTAAAACTGTTAAATTAGAGAAAACTCCATTTGAAATATTAAGCAAATATTTGAATAATGAAAATATGTTGGGATTTTTATTAATTAATTTGCCTGTGGCTTGTCTTGTAGTAAGAAGTACTTGCGATCACCGGAGAAAAATGTGCAATTTCTGAAATGTTTAAAGAATAGCTACAGTTTGGTCAACATTGAAACTGCAAATAAAACCTTCAAGTTCTCTGAGAGTTCAACTGTTCTGTTTTAACTGGAACCAACATAAAGCATCTCTCTTTAAAACCACTGTTTTCTTGTATATTTGGAATCAGTGGGAGCCAGATTCCTTTGGAAATACTTTAGAGGGTCTGTTGGGAAATTAGGTGTCCAGTTCATTGAACGTCTGTCCCTAATGCTGGTGCGATGGACCAACTTAAAAGGCGCCTGTCCAGTGTGGGAGTTCCACACCACGGACATACCCAATTTCTGCTGGCCTGATCCGTCATTTCCTTGGGTGTCCTAGTAGGTTCCCTTGGGTGCTCCTGCACCTCTGTTGGATGTAGGATAATGTCACTGACCTTAATTAGGTCTCAGCAAAGGTCCAAACACTCCCTGGCCATAGTTCAGTCTGGCCCCTTTTAAGAAGCAGTGCTAATCATGATATTCTGCTTGGAGCACACGACATTTCCTTGGGCTAGGAGGGAAAAAGAACCGTGTCTGTGCTCTGAGCACATGTTGATGTATTTGTGAGGTCTGAGCAGATCTCAGTGCCCACAGAACTGTCTGAATCAAGGGGGCAGGACAGTTCTCTGAACAGAGGGTCTGACAAAGGAGTTGGCCACTAGCCAGCTCTTGAGTTCTGGTTAAGGATTTTCATTCAGAACAAACTCTATTTATCCAGGCCTAAGAGAAAAACTCCATTATCATACCTTACTGTGGATATATTTTTGAGGTAACGTACACATTCCTATAGAAGAAAGCAGGAAACGCAGAACACTTCTATCTCACAAGTACACAAAAGTATATTATATACACAAAGAATATACACTTTAGAAAGGGCTCTTAGGCCTGCTTGTGATGTTTACACAGAGACTTAGGATTGCCATTCTAGGTGTATTGGCAATATTTGCCTGAAAAAGAGATGCCATTCCTTGGATATTCTTCTCTCTCTCTCTCTTTTTTTTTTTTTTTTTTTTTTTTTTTTTTTTAAAGTTATATTTTTACTCTGTCTATCTAGTAGCTCAAAGCTTGTTTTTCTACAAGTTACTCTGTTCTCAAAGATAATAGGTAGATGTTAGAGTTCCAGCTTTTCTTCCTGGTATTCTATGTGTGTCTCTATTTGCATTCTCTCAGCTCATGTTTTCTCAGATGCAGAAAATTATGTAATTAGTTGTGGGGTCTCATACCATCGTTTCAGAGATGTTTCCCATTTAAATTAAAGGCCTGTTCTTCTACCCAATCAGTAATTGTCTAGATCTTTTAAGATCTCCTTCAGCTTGATTTAATTGTTAAACATTAATTTAGTGGGAAAAAGGCTTCAAAGGGGAAAAAAGAACTGCTGGAGGGGCAAAATATTAATAGGTGCTTAAAAGCAAAACAGTAATTCTTCCCTTTCTAAGCTTGCAGCCCTTCAGGCCTAGTGGAAAAGAAACAATTGACTGTATTACAGGATTATATAGGTTTCATTGACTTAAAATGAACTGAAAGCAGCTGTAGGGAGATTTACTTCAAGTCTTTATTATTAGCCATATGAGGCAGAAAGAAAAACAATGTTTTGTTTGAGTCAGAATATACAATTTTCAATGGTGGTTTAGAAAAGGTTAGATAAAGAGAGCATTGCTTTTCAATAGGGAAAAAGAGAATAGAAAAATTCTGTTTTGCCAGCATCATATACCATATGAAAGATTTCAGCCAGCAGAAAAAGAGCCTATCTTATACTTGTAGGGTCTTTGTTTTGTTTCATTTCTGATGGATAATCTTGGAGTTTAGTACACTTGATATCTTTTTTACTTATTAATGACTGTAATAGTTCACTCCTTTGAATACTTCTACCATGAAAATGGAGATAAAGATCAAAAAAGTGTTGCTTTTTTACAAACAAAATCCTTCTAAAGTCTGCCTCTCATTGAAAAATACATTGGGACAGATTTCCTTCTAAGTTTTCTGCCCTTGGTTGTTAAAAATTCTAATTAAGAAACAAATGAAGGGCTTTTAGGAAAAAAAAAAATATTCAGAATGTGAAGTCCAAATCTATTCTAAAGATCTAGAATATTTCCTTACTGTGAAAAGTTTAAAATATTTAGATTTATTTTGCCTACTATTGACTTTTTTTGAAACCTTGCATGACATTAAAATGCAGTAAACAGTAGTTGTTTTATAAACTGTCTACTCAGTTGCTTCTGCAATTCAGGATGGTGCTTTAACTCCAGCAATGTGCTGCGGGTGGGAACTGCTGCCTCTCAGATAAAAGTGCCCTGATGTGCTCCAGTGTTGGGGGATAAGGAATCTAAACCCACACATCACAGCAATAAAAACTGACACCTGATGTCAGTAATAAGATATTACTATTTCAGAAAACATAAAACTTTCTGTTATGTTGAGATTTTTGGTACAAGTTTCTTATTTCTTAAAACTTACCTTTGTCCAAGGCCCCATGCGTTTTGTGAGGTGATGGTACTGAACAGACTCTGAAATACTTAACAGGCTTTTTCTTCCTCTGGGTTGTTCAAGTGAAGTGCTTTTATATAAATGCATCCCCAGCAATATTCATGATGATGCAGGATGGATTTATGCAATATTGAACATTATATTAGCAGTGCATTATGTTATATACTGGCATTGCGGCAGCAACATTTCAGTAGAGCTGAATGTGATTTAGAGATATAAAAAACAGGTACCAAAAAAAAAAAAAAATCTATGGTTGTTGAAGAAAAGCTGGAATTAAACTCTCACTGATATCCAAAAATATTTTCTTAACCTATAGACCAGTCACTCTTTAGCTGCTGTTTTTGACTGGAGCAAAAATGAAGTGTTCTGGTATAAGGGTGAACAACTTTGTGTAGCTGTGAGTGGTTATGCACCCACTTACCCATAAAGTTCCTTCTTCAAAGGAAAGGCTACAAAGAAAGCTGTGGCTGATTCTGTCTGCAGCAATGTAGCTTTGAAGTGTATTTTGCTGCATCTGGTATTCTGTGCATGCAGAGGTGGAATTTTCCCATGTTTAAGAGTTGTCTTACACTCTCACATTCAATTAATATTAGTATGCCATTGCGTAATTTCTCAAACTCTTTTCAGCAGGACAGTGCCTTTCTGAGGTATTACAAATGGTAACTTTAAAACCTTCAGCACTGTCATCTCAAATGTCTGGTTTGATTTTGGTATATTTATGGGAGAGATGCTCTCAACTCTAAGAGTCATGGAGCCGACATGGCAGTGAACTGCCCATTTTTTCTCCGCAATTCATAGAATCACAGAATGGTTTGGGTCAGAAGGGAACTTAAAGTTATCCATTTCCAGCCCCCCTGCTGGAAATCACAGGCAGTGATATCTTCCACTAGGCCAGTTGCTCAAAGCTCTGTCCAACCTGGCCTTGGACACTTCCAAGGATGGGGTGTCTTTCTAATTCTTATAGAAATCCTTCAGTAAAGGGTTATCTTTCTACAGCTGCAAAACAGCTGTTAAAAACCTGACTTCAAACTGGTGGACCTCGTTTTTGGATCTTAAGGTAGAGAGGCTGAATACTTTGTGAAAGTAAAACTCTTTTTCAAATTTGCCATCTCAGATCCACTATTTTTGCTTTTAAAAGGTAAGCCATGGTTCCTAATCAGCCTGAAGTCAGATAACACTGCATGTGTTTCTCAGCCTAAAGAAACTGAAAATGGTGTGGTAGTGCAGAAAAAAAGTGTAGCATTTACATTCTGCTTTGATTTATAGGTTGAAAGGAACTTCTCCGGGTTTAGTAGTGGCATTTTTTGTTTTTGCAGTTGAAAAAGTCTTGATAGAGGCTAAGCAACTTGCCCAAGGTCTCAAAAGGAGCCACTGACACAATTAGAGCTGAACAATGAGCTCCTGTCTTGTTCACATTTACATCACAGGCAGAGAAGGTACTCTTGCTCTGGCATTCTGAGGAGTTTCATCCTGGAATGTCACCCCCTGTTTGCTTCTCCAGCAAGAAATCCCAATCTTCCTTATCTCCTGTAATTTCCAGTGGGTTCCTCCTCGCTTATGCTATTAGCAGACACTTCTTATTATCAATGTTGCCTTCTAATAAGAAGTCCAAGTAGCTGCCACTGTGTGTGTGTAGGAAATTGATGCTTTCATTCAAGTTGATACATTTCATGCTCAAAAGTATTCACTTCTAGTTGAGACCTCCAAGAGATAAGAATTCAACAAGAATTTGATGTATTTGCTGTAGAGGTATTGTCAGACTGGCTAAGTCCCTTCCCAAATGCTGGTGGGGCTGGGGAGTGGAGAGTGGAGACAGGTGACCTGAAACACCCCTGAAAGGTTTGCACAACTGCACAGGTAACTACTGGATGCGTGCATGCATTTACAGTGCTGTAATTGAATGCCTGATGCACTTTTAGTGATGTGTTCACCTGTTAATCTGCTGAAGAGAACAGAAATATTGACCAAAATGAAACATTTCCAATGAGCCATTTTATTTCATGCACATGCTCACAAAAACAAAACTAACCTGGACGGATTGTGAATTTGGGTTTGTGTTCCTGACAAAGTAGATGCTGCTGGCAGGACAAGAGTAACCTGCCTTCTGAGAAGTGACTTCCAATTATTTGTGTAGAGGATGAACAGAATGTTCAGCTTCCTTGGGCGATGTTCTCTGTTCAGAATTGTGACGGACACGTTCATTGTGTTGTTAGTGATCAACAGGAGTTATGAGTTATTGAAAGTTAACACGCCTGCCAGGCATTTCAGGGCAGCAACCTGTAACAAGAAGAGGCACATTTCCCTAAAATGAATACATTTTCATTCAGAAGGTTATTCACTTAGCCAGCATTAAATGTAATCCTCTTTGAATCTCATGGCCACCTCCTACTCTATTCCTGTCAGTTTTCATCTCCTGCAAAATCATGAATCCAGCCTTCAAAAGAATAGTAGTTTGGCTAATTCACTGTGTAGCTTTCTGTAAGAAATACAAGAGGAATTCTATAGAATTAATGCAAAATAGCACAAGGTCAGTGGCTCCAATATTTGCATCATAATTAAAGTATTCTCTTTTTCTTCTTTTTCATTTTCTTCTCTTCTCATTGCTTTTCTTCTTACCTTTTTTTTACCTTATTTTTCCTTTATTTCACCTTTTTATTTTCTTTTTTTTT
>VZRN01002471.1:1596178-1617618 GCA_013397935.1 Dasyornis broadbenti | reverse complement strand
AAAAAAAAATATCCAAAAAAAAGGGCCCCTAATTAGTCCCGCGCACGAGAATAAATAGCATTCCACATTCAGCCAGGATGGAAAAAACACCTTCCAGTTTCGTCCAGTGATCTCTGCTGTTCACAGCTTTCAGGATCACGTTGGGAGCGTTTTTGTTTGAGGCGCTTAAACCCGAGAATTCTTCTTTTCTTGTCTCTTCAGTTCGATTTAAATAACAACAACAACAAGAAGAAGTAATAATGGTCTCAACGTGCTTCATTTTTAGGAAGTCATAAATGTCTTGCCAAAGAACCCCAATGCCCTGCACTGCTGAGTCACGGCCTCCTCCCTGTGCAGCTCCAGGGTCTCGATGGAATCTCTTCCATCATCTTCAGTCCACTCCAGCTCATCCCATGGAAGAAGAGTACTGCTCTGAAGCCATCCTTAACATTCCCTATAACCCTCTTTCTAATTCACTGTCAAAGTGACAGATGGAAGGATATGTACTGAGTTTTCTCATATTTCTGAAGAGCTTTGATTTGGACTAGACTTGTTCTATGAAAAGAAAAAGGTTAGAAGAAAAAAATAGCTGTCTTTAAAGTCATATACCACTTGTCTAATTTTGATTTATAAACATTCCCAGTAGAGAAGGCATCCTTGTCCAAATACTCTCAAGGTTCATAAACTTCATCTAATTTTATGATATAATTGTACAGTAGTTTTCAAGGACTCTTATTCTCTAGAGGGCTTGAATCCATTTGATTTTATTCATCCCAATGGTATCTGCTTTTATCCCTAACTAAGATTAACAATTCTGGCATTATAGCAATATGGAAAGTTCATCACATTCGTGCAGTGATTCTACCACCAGCTGCAGATCCTTCTGAAGTTTAGTGTGTAATGAATTTAAAACATAAATAGCAACAAATGGGATAAATAATTTCTTTGCCAGATTTGGAGCAAAGTTAATTCTGTCTTTATAAATAACTTTTTATGCTGGTGGTTTTTTGTGAACCTTTCAATATTTGATTAACTCACACAGTTTCTGGATCTTTCTTTTGAATATGTTTTACTCATGTATTTATCATTTTTCCACTTTTTTGTAAGTAGCTATAAATCACTGAAAAAATAAAAATAAAAATGGTTTTAGTTTTATGATGTAGCTAAGAAGATATTTTCTAACATCTAAGATATAGACCTCAGAGCTGCTTGTTCAAAATCAAGAGTTATCCTTGCCAGGGATATTTCACATTATTATAAAAGAGGGATTTGGTATTGGGATTTTGTAAACTAGGTCTGAGCTCTTTATTTTCTGAAAGGAGCAGAGCAGGACACCTTTTGCTGAGGCGAACCTGCATGTTGTCAGACAGTTGCAGATCTCCCAGGTAACATATCCTTGAGTGGAGGTTTTAAGAATGACTAAAATTTGTTCTCCTCCAAGCAGGGTGTTTACTTTCTGTGTCCAGTGTTCTCCAGATTATGTGCAGTGCTGCACTTACCTTCCGAATCAAGAAACTTCCTTGGGCATTACTCTAACCCATGGACTTTATTGATTTGAGATGTAAAAAACTGCATGGCAAAACTTTGGTTACTATAACTAGATCTAAACAAGAAAGGCTAACATCAGTTTTGACAACAAACAAAACCAGTTTTTGTTCTATCGGTTATGTTTAAGAGATTCCAATTTCAAACCAAACACAACTTGTGGTTATTCTGTCAGATATTTATATAGCCACTGGGGCGCCATAGTTATGCACCGCATACATCATTGTATTTTTAAAATGTACTTAATGAACATTTTTTCTTTTCTGGTAACTACTTCATTGCCTTAAATGAATGCATTCCAATAGAATTTGTAACAAATGAGCACTTTGTGTTTGCATTAATGCCAAACACGTTTAACAAATTTTTAACAAGGAACACTGGCAAAAAGCCAAACTCCTAGAGGGACACTGAAGGAATGCTATAAATTTAAACTAGATTTTACCTTTTCACTCTGCTCAACAAGTGTCTTAGGTGTCTTTGGCATCTCAGCATTGAAAATTTTCTACATAGGTTGGATACAAATTTAGGTCTTAATTATTTTTCTTCTTGACCCTCCTCACTCGAGATTTTCACATCGATACACCAGGCTTTAACAGGTTACTGTATTCTTTAGAAAGTGAGAGGTGGGTTTTCATTCTTTCCTCCAGAGTTAGGCCAGGAGGAAGTAGCAAAACCAGTATTTATTGTGGGGGCTGTAATGCCAGGGAGGTTCAAATAGCACAGATTGCCATTGTCACATCCTGTGCTGAGGGAGCTGCACAGTGGCGAGCACTCCAGCAGATGTGTGCTGCCCAGTTTTGTTGCTTGTGCCGAGTTGCAAATATCTGGGCTGTGATCGTGTTTGCAACTGCACTCCAGGGGCAGGGAAGAGCAGCCCACAGTGCTCTCGCTGGCCCCAGCTCTGGGCTCACACAGAAGCCACGAACAGATTTTTGGCTGAATCAGACTTCTGGGGGGCTTTCAGTTGTTAAGTTATGCCCACATGGTACGTGTCAGTACAGACCTTGGGAATCACCTACTCTGTAATACACGTTGGTATTAAAAGTGTTACAAGTAGCTCCACAAACCACATGCTTGCTCTTTACTTGTAACTTAATATATTAATTTAATTTTTACTATGTTATTTCAGTTTTAATCAAATGCAGGAAAAATAATAATACTTAGCACTCATCCAAGACTCTTAAGGCACATTACAAACATTAAGCCTTGCAAATTCCTGTGAGGAGTCTGATCTTATGCCTGCTGTAGCAAAGAGCAAGTTAGGCACAGAAAAGTGATACGACTTTTTTCTTATCCCACAATAAGCTGGTGGCAGAAACAAAATTTAGAGTGGTCCATGCCAGGGCTTTGTCTTAGTTAATGGAGTCATTCTTTTCATGGTTTTGCAGAGACAAAGGTAAAAATTGAGAACGTGCTTTTTTTCCTTGATATAATTCACATTACGTTGTTGCAAGAGGCACAGGCAACTCTCAGGATATCACTTGAGAAAGACTTTATGAGTTATAACCTTTTTTCAGTGTAATTACTTGTTTCCAGAAAATGAAATAATTTCCCATCATTTGTTGGTACTCTGATTGCAGTAATGATGAATGAGTCTGGAGAAGGAAACTGGGGAATTCATCCTGACAGCTTTTTAAAGGATGTCACGTTATAGTACGGAGGCCTTGTCATAGCTTAGGGAGCAGAAATAGCCCTAACAGGTTTTCATTAATGATATCCTTCTCTACTAGCATTTGGTCAGATACCAATTCCCTGCAATAAAGTGTCTATTCCCTCTCTTTCTGACTCACTAATTACCGTATCAGTTGTTGGCCTTTTATGTAGGTACCATGTGTAACAGGTTAGCAGAGGGCAATTTAAGCCTATGTGAATGGGTATCTGTTTTTGTATCTGGGTGCTTGTTGCAAACATTTGGAAAGCATATGGAGTATAATGGACATTAACCCAGATGTCAAAAATAGCCTGCATTTTACTACTGTTATTAAACAGTTTCCCCTTTAACCCCTTTGTGTTTACCCTCCCTCTCCAGCTTGTTTCTGCAAATCACTGCTGAGAGGAAAGGATTGGAGGTAAAAAGTACTAATCAGGCAGGTGTCTTTATCCAAAGGAAAAACAATCTGAATAAATATTTGTGGGCTACTACCATTTTATATCTTCACATCCTTCTGCTGTTTTCACTGACTGGTATCTGATGGACTGACAGAGGTGCCAAACTCATAGGATGCTAATTTCAGCTGGAGCACTGCTGAATTCAGGCCCAATGTCTGTTACCAAACTTTACTTCTGTTTTAGAGGTTCAGTGATTGTACCAAGTACAGCATTAAAGAAACAAATATAAATTTAATTTACTCAACCTCAGTTGGTATTTGACAGCAATATCCTTTTATATATTTATTTGACTTACTTGAGAAATACTTTGCATTTCCTACCTGTGGTGAACAAGTTTTTGGTTACACTTCCAATACATATATGGTTTCCTGATGAATGGGTGGGTTGATTAAGTGGGTGAGGTTTATTTGGGAGATTTCATTCTGTAGTAAAATCCCAATGAAAATTTGGAGAGCAAGGTGGAGAGGGAGTGCATTTTGTGCTTTGCTGCTGTTCCTCAGACTGGACACTTTATTCTGGGTTCTTATTTTTTTCCGAGCATAGAAGAGTGTTAATTGCAAAGGAACTTCAGCTTGAAAATAGCAGCTACACTGAAGATTTGCTGTGATTACATTTTGGTTTAAAAAACCTGGGCATTATAGTGCTGCAGTTTCTGGAATGTGCTCTCCTCATTAATTTGTAGGTGTGCTTGCTCTGCCCAAGTATCTCTGTGAATGACAATTAAGAAATTCTCAGCACACAAAAGAATGGGAGCAATGCACAGCTCACCAAACGTAATGCATGCGCTGACTTACAGTTTTCATAAAAAGTTTGCAACGATTTTATGTGCCAGAACTAGTAACATGATCTACTTTAGGAACTCCCTGGCTTTCCAGCTCTGCAGAAGTCATTTTTAGAGTGTTCAAGGGCCAGATCCAAAACTTGTTAAAATTGGTGGGAACCTTTCCACATTTCAGTGGGGTTTGGATTCGTCCCTAAGTGTTTTAACCAGAATAATTGTACCAACCTCTCACTGCAAAGCAGAACTATTCATCTAAGTTTGTATGATATAAACTGTTATGTGTGCTTTCATCAATATGTGAATTTGAAAATATGGATTTAAAATAATTTGTGAGTTTATTCTGTAAACAGTGTTTCACTTAACTCACAGAATAATTTCTCTGATAAATATTCGATTCTAAAAATTTTAAAGAGGAATGTTAGTCAAGCAGTTCTATTTAAAAAACATAACAAGTTTTTAGCTGTAAACAAAAGCTTAAGCATTGTATGGCAAATTCTTATTCATAAAATGGGATGTTTTGGAGGTTTTAAGGTTACATAAATGGAAGGGCAATAATGGAGAATCCCATACACAATGCATTTCAAATTTTCTAGAAACAAAGTCAGTGGATAAATGAACAACTGCCCTGTAAAGGAATCACTTAATTCCTCCCACTTATCTGATATACAGATAATGTGAATAAGACCAATTCACTGCTCTCTGTTCAAGAATCCTGTGCTGTTTGCTTGCAGCACCACTAAAGTAACAATACAAGTCATTGAGGCCTCACTCTGTAGTCACAATCAGACAGAGTCTCATCCAAAACCGGTGGAAGGCAGGAAGATTCTTCTCACGGGCTGAGTTGAGCTGACACCACTTCCCTCTCATAGTCCCCAGGGTTTCAGCAGTGCCAGCCAAGCCAGGGAGAGCCACCAACCACCTGTGATCAGTGGGTGTGTGGCTGAAAACCTCCTAACACACTGCTGTGTATTTCAACTTCTGCGAATCTGAGCTTCTTGTATCCATAAAACCTGTCTCCACCGTTTTGCAAATTAAAGTGAACTTAAAGTGCTTAAAATACGACAGGAAAATGGTGCTTCAATTTTGGAAAGCTGGTAGAGGTACTACACATTCCCACCTGCCATGGAACTGAGTGGAAATAAATGGATGATTCCCTTGGTTCCCACTGAAAAATATTTAGTTTTATTAATAGCATTTCCCTTTCAAAGCTACTGTGCTTGTAGACAAGGTCAGAAAACTCACCGTTTACAGAATCATAAACACAACAGAATTTGGCATCTTAGGAATTTAAAATATTTCCCATTTAGGGGAAATCATGTCATACAAGTTAGCAATAAAACTAATTGCCACCCTATGAACATAAGTGGGTTCAAATTGAATTTGCATGTCTTACTTAATCCTTAGCCCCTAGAAAAGCAGTATCTCCACTCCTATGTATGAGAATCTTGTTTAGATGAGAACTAGGATGTTCTGAATGCTTCAATCATGTTGTTAATTGGAATCTTTTGTTCCCTTGTTACAGTTGTCAGAGGAACTAGTGAAAAAGGAAGAAAAAACTGTAGCACTGGAAGGTAACAATGATAATCTATTGCATTGGATCTCCAAACATGACCATGATATCCTGGAGAAGATCACAGATGCAGAAAATGAATGCTAAGGTTGCTATCTAATGAAATGCTGCATTAATTGGCATTTTCTCCATTATTTCTTGTAGTCTATTGTGAAATTAGATACTTTGGAAAATAATGAAGGAGACTCAAGCAGAAATTCTAAGAGCTTCATTTCTGTCTTTAACGGGTCTTGCGAGTTATTCTGTTTTTACAAAGAAACCATCTGTTCAGAATATGATTGTTTGATGAAGTTCAGTTAAACAGGTTATTTAGCTAATTTTTGGTAAATTAATATTGATTTTAATAAGTAATTCAGATTCCCTTAGATGTGGTATCTGCATTTGCTGATTTTACCTAGTCTATTCTAAAGTATCACTTCTACTGCACTAGATTATCAAAGAGGTATTAGTAAAATGCTATATAAGGGTGTTGGCATTAACTTTACCCCCAGTTAGATATGGCTTTTCCAAAAAATAAAAACAAGCCTTTACCCTCCTCTGTTCTCTTTTATCTACTGATAAAATAATACAAATTAAAAACAAACCAAAACCAAATATTGATACTATAACCGGTATTAAGCTCTGGGCCAGGTTGGAAATGAAATCAATTTTTGGTACTAATAACTGATGACAAAGATTAGTTTTATGAAAATATGGTGTGTGTCTCTGACAATGCATAGGACATCTAATTTGAACATAAATATATGATTATATACAAGATGTATCTATTCCTGGATGGTAAAAGCTTGAGGCTTTTCTATGTATGTATATATATGGACATGTACACAAGGACGAATCAACCTTTTACCATCCAAATGCATACATGTTTTCAACAAAAAAAGCTGGGACTCTTAAAGAAACAAGCAAACAAAAACAAAAATAAAGATAAGATTGCTGTGAATACAGCATATGCACTAGGTCTTCTGTAAATATGGAACTGTTTGTTATTGTTCTCTACATTGAAAAACAGTCTCCAACATGGACCCCAACAAACCTTAGATGGTAAAGAAAATACCAATGAACGAACAGCACTCGAAGGCTGTTTGTGTCAACAAAATGTGTCTAGTAAAATAAATTTAAAGCACATGCAAGGAAAACTAAAAATGTGAAGTCGTTACGTTCAGTGAGAGACTCTTAACTGACAGTCAGATCTCTACCACTTCTCAAGGAGAGGTTCCTTCTGACTCCACAAACATTTTCAGTAAATCTGGCAAACATGTGCAAATGTTTGGCTGTTTTGTCGAGGCACCTTTTAGTCCATGGAAGAAATGCTTCCATGCTGATGGCAGTGGAAATAGAATATCTGCATTTTTAAAGGACAAACAATAAATTTAAGCATGGGTGGCCTTAATCCTTAGTAGTTTTTCTTTGCTGCTGTTAAAAAAAAAAAAAAAAAAAAAGAAAAAAAAAAGAAATCAAAATCGATACTCCTAAAGTCTTGCACTGAATTTAGAAAAATTATTTTTTGAACCTGTGGTGCGATTAACCCTAAACATCCTACATGAGCCATACATAGTAATCCCCTTAAAATTATTGTCTAGAGATGATATTTTATTTATTTGTACCATAATTCTCGGTGCAATCAAAGAGCAATTTATTTGAGCAGGAGCCCTGCTGGATGTTACTGTCTTCAGTAAATAGAGTAAAATGTATAGAATTAGCATAGCATAGATAATCCCAATTTCATTCATGTTTAAAAAGTTTGTCCTTTAACTATCAATGGCATTTTAGATCTTTGTTTTTGAAACAGCAAAGCTTTTGGGAGTATATTTAGCACATATGACAAATGTTGCACTTGGAAACTCAGACAACAAAACTGGTTTCTCATGACAAATTTGTTGTCGCAGTAGGGGACAATCGTCTGTGTCTCTTACAATCAGGTCTTTACCTTAACTCTGCAACCGAATACTTGAAGTAGGATATAAACTAGGGGGGAAATAGGGTCACAGATACAAAGCTGTATAGTTAGATATTTATACGTATGTGCCAATTTTGTCACAGATATTATTTTAGGGGCATTTTTGCTCCACTCATGTTGGTATGAGTATTAATCTAAACTTTTATCAGGGCCTACAATTTAGTCCCTAAAGAGGAAAATTTTGTCTAACATTGATTTTTTTCTTTAATTTTTTTTTTTTTTTTTTTTTTTTTTTTTTTTTTTTTTTTTTTTCCCCTTTTCATTTCATGTGGTACTCTGTGATGTTTGGAGAAAATCTTTTCATATACTAAAATAGAATCTCGGGGTTTACAATAAACACTGTGATGTTGGGAAATATTTTATTTGAGCAATGTTTGGTAGATTTTTCCCCCCTCCCCTCTAAATGTAATGACACAAACCAACTTTTGCTTAACATTTAAGATAATGGTTATTATTTTAATGTGAGATCAGTCTTGTACTGCACATTCTTTCTTTCATTTAAATGTACAGTATGAATTTTGTATTTAATGAATTTTGTGTATCCAGTATGCACGTACCTGCACATTGACTTTCATTTGAAAGTGGGTTTCAATTTACTTTTTAAACAGTGTTTATGAAAAGACCTCAGATGTGTTGACACAAACTATATCTGCAATGTTTCTTTTGTGTGCGTAGGGTGGCGTTTGAATGTGATGTTCTGCAGCAATGGGTCAGTATTCCCCATTTACCTTAGATCCTCATTTGATAGTGCTTCTTGTAATAATTTTTTCAAGTGAGTGGCATGTTCTGGATTGTGATATTGATATATGGTTAAGGACATTGATATGAAACTAAGGAATTCCTAGAAATTACCAGTGGGCATGTATTAGACAGTCATTGTAATTTAATGTCTTGTAGAAGTGTAAAGTACCAAGGTATTTAGAGTTCATAACATTGTTATCATGTGTATGGGAAGTATTTAGTGTTGATCAGCTTGTTTATTTTCATCAAATAAACTTTGTTTCTTTCTGAAATCAGTGTTGTGTCATTAAAAGCAGGTTTAATGACTGCAGGAAAATGTGTGAGAGATGTTTTCCACATGGTAAATCTATCACACTCCTTATTTCTCTAATTGCTACCATTCAAAGTAATTTATCTTCCTGTTGTTACTATCACATAAACTGTTTAAGAAAGCATAAAAAGGAAAATGTCTCGTAGGCCCCACTCCCAGAAATGCTTATGAGCAACTTTACTAAAGTGAGGAACCATTTGCTGGATTGGGCTCTTAGAGAGCAATATGCTTTTGAGTGGGTTTCTAAAACATAATATTCTTGTGTGACCCTGTGTAATTGCATAGAAAATTACATTTTGTTTATGTACTTTACTGACCAAAAGCCATAAGGTGTGAAATTCTCTGCACAGTCAGCTCCTTTTTCAGCTGCCTGGTAAGTGGTTCCCCATTTCCATTATGCTCACTTTTTTTAGAAAAGGAACTTTTGTTGACCAGGAATTTCTTACCTCATAGAACTCCCTGGACCAGCTCAGGGCACACACAGCAGGAGAATAAGAGGTAAGTAAGTATGCATTTTACTTAGCTTGTTTAAAAACACACAGTCTCTTAGTTTTAAGCTCTGTTTCTTTACTTATAAATTAGTTTTCTCCGTAAAAGAGTACTATGCACTAGCATAGCATATTGTTTCACTTTTAACTGCAGCTAAATATACATTTATTATGTGTTCTACTTATGCCTACTTAGCTTCGAGGTGCAATAGTATAAATTGAGTAGCAGTAGCTTCTATCTTCATTTCAGACCTGCACAATTATTTGAGGTGGCCTGTTCTGTGCTCAGTTTGTGTCTGTATTAGGGGGCTGCCCATCCCATTGGACACACACATTTTTAATTCTGTTTTCAGTATTGATCACTTCCTGCTTTAAAGGCAGCTCCTGCTTCCCCCTGTGGTGACCGGGACAGTACGTGCCAACGTGTCTTACAAAGGATCTAAGGGGACACAGTGGATTTGGGGAAACTGTCAATGGCTCTTAAACATCATTTTCTGTAAGATGGTTCTCAAGAAGGATCTTTCCTCTGTAAAAAGGGGCTGTGAGGGCCCCAGGGGAGGGGCAGGACCAGCATATTTGTGTCTGTGGGTGCCTCAGGGGTAGGTAGCTCCCCAGGGGGCAACTCTGGGTGCAGGAACATCTCACCTAAATGAAGTTAAAGTTCATACAGTCAGGAGCTCCTCCAGCTCCAAGAGAGCCTGCTTAAGAATAAAGCTCTTCTGAGGCTGAGGTTTCCTCCTCAGAGAGCCTGTTTGTTCACTCCAGAGCTGGAGTAGTTCAAGGTTCGAGCAAGCAGAAGTAAAGGCAGTGGGGGACGCTCGGGGGATGAGGGTGTGTCAGCTCGCATTTCAAACCAACATGTCAGTTTAGATGCATTTTGAGAGTCCCAAACAGCTCCATGCCAGCACGAGTTGGATAAAGCTGAGCTCCTACTGCATCCCAGGTTGTTCACACTGTACTCAGGGTCCAGGATTTGGCCCTGGAAGAACCTCCCTCACCACCAACACACACTGGGTCCCGCCCCGTGCAGAAAGCTGTTAGAAAGTAGAGAACAGCGTGGCAAGGAAGGGCATGTGTCACCTGTTGATATTGCTTCTCCAAACCACGAAACTTTTAATAACCAAAGTATTAAATCACTCTGAATAAAGCCAAGTCAGCTCTAAATAAGTAATACATTTCCCATTATGAAGTCAGTGGGAGCTCTGCACGTCGCCAGGGCATGATTTGACCCACACATGAAAAGTACAGCTGATGGGGAGCTGCTGTGCAGATTTTCCTCCTGTGAGATTACAGCAATGTTATTTCATGCTCATAACTTTCCAAGTAAGATATCTCTTTTTCAAATGCACCTTTTCAAACAAAAGGCAACCTCTGCCTTCATCAGGAATAGCCCAGGGCACATTATTTCAGCTTTTGTATGGCCTGGAGGCACTGATGCAGTAGATGTCCCACCCTTGATGGATGCAGTTGCAGAATCAAGGACTAATTTTGTTTGAGTCTGCATTTCTTCCGCTTCTTGCTCTTGAAAACGACTTTCTTCAGAATGAGACTGTTCTAAGCTGAAATCTCCACAGATGCAGGGGAAGAGCAGGCACAACGCCAGCGCATCCTAAAGACAATGCATTGTATCCCTTTGAAATGTGCACTTGAGTCTGTGTTACAGACAGTTGTCTATTCCCATGAAGCTGCAAGTCTCAGGGCAAATAGAAGAACTTTGAACTCATCCAGTTTCAAATGGAGGCGAGTGTCCAACTTTAGAAAGGCTGTGCTTTTGGTCCTCACCCCAGCGAGGCCAGGAGACAGCAGATGTTCTGGCAGCTGCAGCTGCCGTGCACTCGGGGAGCTGGGGCTGGAGGAGAGCAGCCAAGCTCCCTCCAGATGGAGCAGACAGGGAAGAGGAGAGTGGGAGGCTGCACAAGGAAGTTAGATAGCTCCAGATAGCAAAGGACTGATGATGTGTGGCTCCAGAGCACCTAACCAGCCTCACAGAGGCTGCACAAGAGGAATCAGCACCAATCCACAGCTAACCTAGGTTCAGTGAGGAGCCTTCTTGCCGTGGGAAAATCAATAGGGAGGAAATGTCTGTGCAGAACACATGATAATGTAGCATGGTAACTACTTTTTATTTGAATGTAATTTGGACAAATGCATTACTCATAAGTGAGTTATCCAGGGCTTGCCAAATATGTGGTTAAACAGTTATTACAGCAAATTACACCATCATCTAAACACCTCTGTTTTGGCTCTTAGTTGTCTTCTTTTGCAATGAGGTTGTTTTTTTTCTTGATTACTGCTGTCTAATATTGCTGTCTTTACTGTTTTGGTTACCATAGAAATAACTAATGGCACAAACAACAACATGCATACAGGCGAATGAGAGCATTTTCTGAATTTCACGAGGAGAACACCCTTGTTAATGAAGACCTCTATGGTTGCATAGTTCTTAACATAGTTCTCATGTCTATCGATTTGTGTCCTCATGTGCATTTTATTATGGGCTTTATATTTCATTTTAAACTTCCAAAAATAAAGAAAAACAGCTGAAGTACATTTTTTTTTAAATGGCCAGAGTTTGGTTAGAGGTTAACACAGGCCAAAAGAGAACACAGCTTTGCCCCCGAGCTCATGCAGTTTTGTTTTGTTTTAATAAAAAGATCCTTATTACAATCCACAAAGGGTCACAAAAATGCAGCCATTACAGACCAGCCGTATCCTTGTGCAACTCTCCTGCCCTCTGCACCTTCTCCAGGTTTAGATCAACCAAATGTGTGAAGGCAGGGCTGTTGTCAGTCACGATAAGTGTGTGCATTAAGGGACTAAACCAAACTTTACTGAAGTGAAATGAAAGACCATTGATTAGAAGTAAATTTCTGATTGTAACCCACTTTATTCTTTCTGAAGCAAATGTGTACATTTACAGGAGCATGGGGCCAAATTGTTTCCTCTATATATCAAAATTTCAGCTAAATGTATTTCAGATGAACAGAGTACCTGAGTTTTTGAATGGTTTGTGATAAGAAAGTACATCTTAGATCTCCTTATGGAAGTTAATTTACAACGTACTTTATTTATAGTTGTCCTGACTATGTATCTAGACCAGCACTCAGCTCCTACCAACTCTTAACACAGTCTTTTATTATGGTGTCTTTATATTATGATCACTTATCTCATTGAATTTGTTACAATTTAATAAATATCATTCAGTCCATTGGTTAGTTTGCTGTTCCTAAAGGTAGATCTGCTATTGCCTAGAGGAGTAAAATGCATTTTATTTAGAAGTCTCTTTTCTTAAACGAGTTAAATTCTGAGCAATCTTGCAACCGGGTTTACTATAGGAGAAAGAAGGGGCAAACCCCCCACCACACTTATTAACTCCCAGGACTGTCCAGATAGCCAGTTTCTAGAGGGTTTGTTCCAATTCTGATGCCATTCACCATGTCAGAGTTGCTCTCTCTGAAGTTAAACAACCAGACTCCGTATCTGAAAGCTGAAGGCTGTAAATCTCCCTTGTGAATGTAGCCCATGACAGGGAAGGAAAGACTTGCATAATTACCACTTGTACTTCCTCAGAGAACATGAGCTCAAGTCTAAAGCAAGGAGTTTGGTCAATAAAACATCGGACTCTGAAAACGACAGGAAAAGACCTGTCCAGCTTATATGATAAGAATTCTTTTCTTGCTTAAAGGAAAATTAATATTTCAGAGGAAGCCTCTTCTTCAGACCTGAGTATTTTGCAGATATTCTTAATTTTTCTTCAATGTTGCTGTAAGTTAATGCAATTCATAGCTAATTTAACTGAAATGTCTTACAATCTTCCTTCTCTGTGAAGCATAGCACACTGGACATAGTCATTCTGCTAAAATACAAAAAACCATTTATTAATCTGACTATAAATGTTGTTATATTCAGCAGTGTCTGTGAAACAGGTTACAAGTTTAAAATCAGGAAGCAGGAGTAGCACCTTGTTCCCACGCTACTGAAGTCAGAAGGAATCACTCTCAGTCCTTCTCCGTGAGTGAGGAATATCAGTGCTTGGCATTTGGGACTATAATTGGCCATATGGCTTATAGAAGAATACAACTACTCATGTGAGCAAATTGTTACAGGACTTAGAGCCTGAAATCAATTATAAATGCATTTAGGTTAATGTGAGTGCTCACGGTCACACTGGTACCTTTTCACAGCAATCCTTGTCCACATCTGCTCTCTACATAGATCACAGGGAAAGATTTTGGTTAAAATGTTTATGCATTGCTGCTATTTTTGTTTGCTCTTCTCCACTGCAGCCATAGGGGTGTTCAGGACTGCTTTTTCTACTTCCTGCACTGCTTTGCACATTTTTTAGCTCTAAATTCCCTCACACAGAATTGCCATATGTATTCTTTGAAAAATTCTTCATGAAGGACCCCTGTGATTCTTCAGCTGCTTGCCTATCTTCTCTGGGTGCACAGAGAACTTGGCATGAGGTAGGAGGCACCCAGGTAAAGACTGACTGAAGTTACACACATGCTTCGGACTTTGATTACCTATGGGTCCTGTGCAGTGTGAAATGCCCTCCTTCCTTTGACTGCTGTGGGATTTGAATGTAATCAGCATCTGGCACGATAGGGACTGAAATACAGACAACCTTACGAAACTTTCTTGATGTATATTGCATTGACATCATCAGTGTCCCAAGGAATCAGGCAAAGCAGGAAATACTAAAATAGATTGTTTACAAGTGTTTTTTTCAGGATCCACCTACCTAGTTTGGCTCAATTATTTTCCCCCTCTCGGTTCTGAAATTCCAAACACAAATTGTGATGCATGCACATTCGTTAAACACTTAGGGAATAGTGAGAAATTGCATTGGAGGGGCATTTTCTGCAACTGGTTTGCTCGACTTTGGCACCAGAGCAAATTTGGAGAACAATGTAGATTACTTACCAACACAGATACTAAACTGAAAATAAAGTAAATGAGCTATTTGAATTCAGTAATTAATATGAATCAATAATTCAAAGGAATTGTGCCTTGATGTGTGACAGCCCAGTACTTCCAGGACGGTCAAGCACCAGAGGAATGGGATATATTTAAAAAATCAGATGTTTTTATTTTTCTAAATTTCTTCCCATTTGCATATTCATTTCAAAGTCACTGCCTTAGACTATGTTATAAACAAAATGGCAGTTGAAGAGATAGTTTTGATGTGATGCACATCCTACTTGCACCGCAGGAATGAAGATGAAAAGGACACTTCTTTTGAGTGCCACATCCTAGTACAGTTTTGTAATTATGCTACACAGACAATATTAACAATTCTTATTAAATACAGGATATCATCTTGAAATGAATACCAGACTTTTAGGAAGGGCTTTGTAACAAACATTTCAAAAATCTGATTTTACTTTGAGTTAGCTTTCAAAATCCAGTCCAGATATATGTAAAGAATATAGAACGTAAATATATTTTCTAAAGTACTACAGTATGTGAAATTTATAAATTGTTACATGCTTTCCTAATGCAGCTGGGTGAAGCTTAGTCTCAGATCAGATAGAATCTTTTAGATAAATCATTTATGACTAGATGACTTCTTATCCAAAAGTCAAATATGTGATCATTTACAGAGGTCACTGGCTGTATTCTGCTCTGTGTTCCATAATCAGCTGAAATAAACCCCAGAAGTCCCTCCTGAGAATGTATGCTCACAGGGTCACAGTATAATAAAATACTGCTCAAATTGTGGTTCAGACAAGGAATGCTTCCCCCAAAAGTGCTCTGGTCTCAGGGACAGGACAGTCAATATGCACTGCAGTGCAAATGGCAAGTATAAAGTCCAGCATTTGGAAGGGGAGTGCCCTGCCCACTTAGTGCCAAAAAGCCCTGCTGTGACATACATTTAACTATTTACGTGCCTTTTACAATGCATATTCTATACTCTTTTTACAGAGTCAAGCTGGGACTTACAACTAAGACACTTTTTTGACACAGAGGAGAAGCACAAAGAAAATACTGAAAATCTTGGGAATATATTCTGAACGAATACAAGCTGATGTTGTGGGACAGTGAAGAAATGCTATCAGATTCTATGGAAATATTCTCATAATATCCTACCCATGATAATGTGACACCCACAATGACTTCAGACCATATTGTCAAAAAAAAAAAAATCAGAAATACACCTAACTGATAATGAAAATGCAATAAATGTTCTGTATAAAACCTTACAAGAAGGAATGAGGTTTGGTTTTCCTCTGGAGTTCACTACAAGCAGCAGTGGATCGATCAGTGCATCCACCTCTGTGCTGGGTAAGTTCCCCTGTAAGCCTCAGACAATTTGGAAGGAAGTGTTTTCTGAAAATATTGGCAAAACAACTGACTAAATAAGGAAAAAATGCAAAAACGGCAACCTGTAATAAAGACTATTAGATAAACTGAAGTGCAATGACTATTATCAAGCAATTAAGTGGCTACTCCTGTAGCTGTTCCTTTGCTTGGCTGGTTTGTTAAAAGTGATATCATGGAGTCACCACTATGCTTTGAATTATAGGTTATTACTGACTGGGTGGAAGAAATGCTGCCACCAGGACAGATGCCAGCAAGGCAGGGCTGGGCAATTACCATCACACTGGGCAGTAATGAGCACCTGTCACACTCTCCCAGAAGCAAAAATACAGCTACCTGATGAAAATGCATACAGCGTTCTGTACCATTATAAAGAAGTGAAGATCATCTTCCATCCCTGTGGGACTGTCAGCTCCAGGAGCTGCTCAGATGGTGTTTCTCTGCCTTTGGATGAGGCAACAGAACAAGGGGAGTCACACACACACGGACTGTAGACTTTGACACCGGGACTCAGGGAGGTTGGAAGGCAGTGAAGGCCTTACTGCAGGAGCCCTCATCCACTGTGTTGCCACATCCACTGCCTGGAAGGACAAGAAACTTTCCACCGCTGTGGTCCTTATTTCTTCCAAGATTATAGTATAAACATATTTTGTCAGGTTCCTCCTCAAAACGTGACACTCTACAGGCTCTAAGGAGCAGAAGAGAATAAGAGGTGGTTCATGATAAACCAATTTCCAACTTTTCAAGTTATTGACTTCAGCAGGAGAACCAAGTGCCACGTGGCCATTACACCTGTTCTGTACAGAATCTTAGTGCATATTCCTCAGCCTGGTCCCAGGTCTGTGCTGTCAGTGTCTCCTTGTGTTCTTAACTATGGGCAAACATTCACACTGTCAGTGCCATTTTCAAAAGTCTTCACATTTTTTATTTAAATTGAGGAAAATAATGCAGAGCTAAAATAGTACCTCGATCATGAAAAAATAAAGACAATACCACCAGGGCAACAAGTCACAAGGTTTGCCTAATCAAATACTTAAAATGAAGAGTTCAAAATTCAGCTCAACATTAAATATCTTTTAAGATAAGTTTTAAAATAATGCCGTATTCTAAATAAACTGGAGAAATCAAGGTCAATTGACAGACTATTATGGAGCTTGAAAGATAGGGTTAAATTTATCAGATGTTTTTGCTCATGGTGCCTAGATTAATAGCTATCTTCAGAATTTTATTGGCTTTAAGCAGTCATGGGCAAATATACACTGGCTTAGGTGTTATGACATATCTTTAGTCCTAAGGAAATGATGAATTAGCTAAGTAGTCTTTCAGATAAGTGTGATAGAGGGGCTAACCAAGATCCCTTCTCTCACTCTTAAACACAATTTACTGATGACATGTGTGTGTACATATTCTAAAGAAACCCTTAGAGGTATTTCAGGTGAGAGCTTCAAACAACATCCACCTACATTCTTCCTTGAGCTATGCGGAATCTGAAGATCTAATATTGATACAATTATAAACTCCAGCCTAATCTTCTAATCTTCTCGAAGGTAAGGAGTGCTATTCAGGAGCGGGTGCGGCCCCAGGCAACGACACATGGCTGTGACCACGGCAGGAGTGGGTGTCAGACTGGTCCACACTTACAGAAAGTTTGTGGAGCTCTTTCCTCTTCCCACTTCATGGTTTGCTCATTTGCCATCAGTAAGATCTCCTGAGAATTCTTGTTACCTGCAGTTCATGAGTGTGGCACAGCGATCACACCAATACCATGAAAATACGGCAGCAGAAAATGGGATTTAAAGGCTTCCTAAGGTAGGAGTCCTACCTCCTACGGTCCAAGGGGGTGTCCAAGGGGGTGTGTTGAAAGAGCAGAGATCCCAGTGTGATCCTTCACCTCCACAGCTCCTGCTGGGCTGCTCCTCCCACCCTTTGCTGCTGCACTTGGGAACTGAAGCACAGCCCTGAGGCAGAGACCTGAGTGTGAGAGCAGGACTGGCTGTTCCATAGGAGATGGAGCTGTGGAAAAGAGCCTTGTGCTGTCCTGTACCCACAGTGGCCCTTGCTGACCTCCTCTGCAGCCACAGCCTTCCATGTGCCACCGAATCTGCAGCTCTCTGAGCAGGAACCAAGACGCTGCGCTGAGCTGCAGTCGGTGTGACAAAACTCCCTGCCTGGTAATCTCTGGAAAATGAAGTCTCTGTGTGCCTTTGTGTGTGTGTATTGGGGAGAGTTATGTTCAGGGCACTCAGAAGAAACATGTAAGAGCCCTCCAGAGTTTATGGGAGGTGCCTTTGGCCTCAGTGAAAGAAGGAACTGGTAGCATTAGGAGAGGGTAAGTACTCTGTTGTTAAGGAGTGGTGGTGGGATTGTTTATTTTTCCTCCCATAAACGTTTTTTTTAAGGTCCTAATGGAAACAAAGCAAAGTATTATTCCTCTAAAAGCGCTATTCTTTAAGTAAACCAGACTCACTACTTGAAACATTCCAATGACATATGGTGGCAGCAGGGGGATGGCCGAGATGCAGATGGGCAAGGTATCACCGAGATAAAACCCACACACAGAGACAAAGGTACAAGGTGTGAGGAGAGGGACACGAGCCCCAGAGGGAGGCAGGACAGGGGAGAAAGCAGCACACACTTCTAAGGGTGTAAATTTATCCCTCTGATAGTTACCATCAACAACCTCACTGTTCCAGAGATCAAATTAAAAAATGTCAGAACCGTTCCACAATCTCTCTAACTCCAGAGGTCCAGACAGCTGTCCCATGTCCTGTTGGGCTGTAGGGGAGTCATGTTCTCCCTGAACACCTTCACTGGCGCCAGCACCTGCCTCTCAGCTCACTGAGCTCAGTGTGCCATTGCCAGGCTGGCCACAAGCTGCTGCCCATGGCACCAGTCTCCCAGAATAGGAATGTAATTATTGCTGTGAGGCACCAAAACACACTCTTCCCTGCTCTTGTGAGAAGACATTTTTTGACCACCTTCCACCTGGCTGAGCTCACAGCAGTGGAGTCCCATGCTGCAATAGATGTGCATCCAGATGGCATCCTGGCTCAGTAGCTTTTAGAGTTATTTCTCTTTTTTTGTAAAGGATTTTCTTTTCTCTTTATTTTCCTCCATGGCCCAGCACACACATGTCATACCTGGGCTGTGGTTTCTGCAGTGGCACTGAGGTTTATCAGACATCAAAAGAAGGGAATGGGAAGAACCCACCTGTGTTTTGCACAGGAAAAAATGAAAAATGATTCCATAGCTGTCTTTCTCCAGTTGATAATGCAGACAAATGGGGGCTATTTGCTATGCAGTTCATTACTACCAACAACAAATTAGTACAATTATCATCAATTTAAATATAAAGTGATCTATTTTTTTATACAGGCTTTGCAGGTTTGTAGATTGGTGTATTCACCTGAATTTGTTACACTTCATTACCCTGTAAACTTTCCTCTCTTGCCTGCTGCCTCTTATTTGCATCTCACTGCATCTAAAAGATGTCGTCATCTGGTAAAGATGAATGCTAATCTAGACTTTATTTCTTCCTCTCTAGTGGTTTATTGCAGTTCCCAAATATCCTGGCTTCTTTCAACATCATGAATTTGGCATTTAAGAGATGGGAAGGGAACAGGATGAGGGTACATCCATACATGGACACACATCCATACATTTTCCTTTGTCTTCTAGTCTCTTAACTTGTCAAAGTCTGTTCAGAATTTAGGCAAGCTAGAAGTACAAAATACTATTAAAAAGAGTTTCCCATGCTATTTCTTGCTTCTACTGAATGAGGATTAGGAAAATCACAGTTATTACAAGATTTGGCATAAAATCATCTTTGGCATTTGTTTTGTAGTTTAGCCATATTTTGGATGACAGGGTGGTCTGTTGAAAAAAAGCGACAGCATGTTTTGGGAAAGAAAACAGCCTTAAGAAAGTACATATGTGATTTCAAGGCAGTTACATCTAAATCCCTAGGAGCTTAAAACAAAGTCATCCCTGGAGCAGATGGTCTGGTGGGCAGAGTGCAGGTTATGTGTTCAAAGTGACATGACATCTTTGCTCTGTCAAATGGCCATTATGGCATGACCCTCACCTAAAAAAGCAGACACACTGCAATAATCCCAAACCAGCTGCATGTGGGCTGTGCCTTCACAATGGTTCAGTGTGATACATGTCATAATTCCTACATTATATACTCAAATTCCATAGTGAGCTAAAAAGACATATAGGAAAACACCTCCTTTCCTTGAAAGTTCTGTTTCTCAAACGGGTTCTTCATGACGAACACCCTGCCATTGGCCAAGGTGTAAAGATATAAATCACACAGCACCACACGTTCCAATGAACACAGGCGTGCAAGGTTTTGATGTGACCACTCCTTTGTTAAAATGCATTACCCTGCAGAAAAACTGCAGAAACACATCAAAAAGACCAGGAATAATTAACTTCTGTCCTACAGAGAATTGCAGAGTTATAATGGACCTAAATCTCTAGAATCCTACAGCGCTGCTTTTCAAGGTTCTACTGTTTGGGCATTCAACGATACCATCACATTTCCTATGACATTACCCTGAGAATTTTTTTTTTCCTCTAGAAAGCACTTCGATGTTGGCAGTCAAGCATCAGATCAACTGTCTGGTTACCATTAGAGCTCCATCTCTAACAAACCTGGAAAACAAAACCTTGGGCAGCACGAATGCCTGTAACATTGTCACTCCTTCTCCCTCCTGCCCCGTTCTAGCTTCACCCAGCTGTTTTAAATAGTGAGGAGAAATTAAAATTCTTAAAGCCTTGCAGGATGTTTGGATTTCTGCCCTTTATTTCCACTTACATGCGCCATAGCTTGAAAATTTGCCCGTGATTTATAAAGTCCCTGTTCAGTTTTCTTTTTAAAAGCAGTGACTAGGAATCCCAGCAAAGAAAATGATCTGGTGTTGGCTTCGCCCTTTGCCAAACTGTGCTCACAGCCCTGCCCGTGTGGATCGTCCTGGGCTTGGAGTTTTCTTGTGCCCGATGACATTATGCAATTACACGATGATAAACAACATTCGGGAATACAAATGCGAGAGGTAAACAGCTCGGGGCTTTTTATTAGTTTATTCCAGGCGATCTTTCTTGTTTTACTGTGCAGCTCCTCCCCCTTTTACAGTTTTCTGCTATTCTTTACTAATTCTAGTGATTTGAGAAATGACCTTTAACCTACGCAGTTTGCAGACTCCTAAAGGGGATAATTGAAATGCCACAGTAAACCAAAGGCAATAAAATATTATTTACTAGGCATAAAACTAAGGTTGGTCTTCTTAAAGGAACGAACAGCCCCCTTATTCCTACCCCCCTACCCGGACCTGGTGCTACACCTAATTTATAAATTCCTCACCAGGCGTCCCGAGGAATGAACAGCAGCCCGGGCAGTGAGGATGCCTAATGGAAAGGCTCTTTGGATATTAGGGACTAAAGAAACGTGCCGGGAGCGATGCCGCGGCCTCGGCCCCCCCGGGGCGCTCAGGTGTCGCAGAGTCCCGGGCTGTACCCTGCCCACAGGGGCCAGGGGGGCTCGGCGCTGCCCCGCTGCGCTCCCGCTCCGCGCCCCGCGCTGCCGCCCCTCGGCGCCCAGCCCCGCCGCGCCTCTCGGCGGCCCCTGCAGC
>VZRN01002471.1:1581013-1593925 GCA_013397935.1 Dasyornis broadbenti | reverse complement strand
CGGGGCCCCGGCGCGGGGCGGCCTCTCCTCCCCTCCTCGGCTACCGCCGGGCGCTCCTACCTCTCAGCTCTCACCCACCGCGGAGAGCGCTGCTCCCCACTTGGGAAAAGCTCCTGTATTTTCTGCTTTCCCTTCTCTTTTTAAATTTCCCCCCGAAGAGAGGCTGCCCGACGCAGGGACACTTGTTGGGCGCGCTCTGCCCGCCGCGTCCCGCTGCATCTTTCTGGCAGCGGCTCCTAACGCGAGTTTAAAGACATCTTTCCAAACTTCCCAAACTTTCCCGAGGAGGATGGCTATGGAGGAGCCCAACGTCGGCGTTAATGGTGGCCTGTACCTTTAAGGAGAGCTGGCTGGGGGCCAGCGGAGGACCTGGAGTCAGCCCCCCCCCCCCTCCATTTAATTTTATTCTCAGTTTCTGGAGATTATCACTCTGCATCTGCAGCGGGTCCCGCCTGGGTCAGCGCGGAGGAGCACGGCTCCTCGGGGTCCCCTTGGCGCTGCGAGGACTCCATGTTGGAAAGGCTGTTGGCTTTTTGTTGTTTGTTTGTTTTTAATTGTCAATTGTATGGTAAATGGGCTGCGCTCGGAGGGTCATGGGGAGTTCAGCGGGGCCGAGGAGCGAGGCTGTCCCCGGGCGCCGAAGGAAGGACACGATGTGCCTTCACCCCCGGGAAAACACCCCCTCTGCGCCTCCGGTGGGGAGAGCTGGGCCAGGACCCGACCAGTGCCTTTCCCTGCAAACGTGAGACGCGGTCTCGCCCCTCCAAATGGCTGTGAAGGCGCAGCGGGGAGCAGGGGGCGGTCGGGGGGTCCCCGCGGAGCCGCTGCGCCTCCCGCGATTTACAGCCCCCCGGAGCTGGGCTCTGGATACCGCCTGCCCGCTGGTAGTGCTCCTAGAAAACCAGATGCCTTCGCAGGCTTTCCAGACACCCCGTGTAAAACAGGATCAGAGGCGATCCCGCGGTGCAGGATCTGTAAAAGCCTCTCTTTTCATCTCGGCAAGGAGCGCGGGCTCCGCATGGGGTGCGTTAAATACCAAAACCCAATCTCCGCGGCCCTACAAAGTTGAACACGGTGCCTCACACTCTCGATCTCCAGCGCTCCATGCTGCTGGGCAGTCTGCCCTTTTTTTTTCCTTTTCATTCCTTTTTTTTTTTTTTTTTTTTTTTTTTTAAACACTGTTGGCTTTTTTTTGGTGTTGTTTCTGGTGGCACCTTGTCAGCTGCTGCGTGCAGAAGGGCCGGGCTGGAGGGGCCGGGTCCGGGCGCAGGTGCCTCCTCCGGCTCGCTGCTCGGCGCAGTGTCCAGGACGAGGAGGGCGATTGCAGCGGGGCTGGGGCGCGGGAGGTGCCGTCGGAAGGGCAGAGCCTGCCGCGGCTGCAGCGAGCGAGGCCGCCCCCTGTTGGGAGCGGGCCGCCACAGCTCCCCGGGGCGCCGCGGCGGGGCTGGGGGCTGCGGCCAAGCTCGGGGGGCACCTGGGCCCCTGGAGCGGGGCGCTGGCCTTCGGCCCCGCCGAACGGACCTTGGAGCGGGGCAGCGCCCCACTCCCGCTGCTGTCCCGGTCACTCGCCCGCCCCGCCGGGGCAGCTCGGCGTGCCCGGGCGGTTGCACGGCTGTTGGCGTCCCGCATGGGCACCGGCGTCTCCAACCTCTTCATGGTTCGGGCAGTTCCATGGCGCTTCTTTGTTGTTGTCGTTATTTTAAGAAGTAACAGTCGAGAAAAGCCCAGCACGTTGCGGGCTATTGGGTGTCGCAGCTTGCCCCGCGCACACCTCGCTTCGCCTCGTCCCTCGCTCAGTGCGCCCTCGGCGTTCGCACCTTTGCCGGGACTGAGCCCCTCTGAGGCGGGCGGGCTCTTTCTGCTGCGGGAGACCGGCCCCCATTTATCCACCCCCAGCAGTGGGGACCTTGGGGGGCTCAGCTTCCCAGGGCAGGGGATGTTTAACCCGGACGGCGCGGGGAGGCTTCGCCCCCAGGCTGCATCCCCGGCGCCGTGTCGGGGAGCGGCGCATGGTGGGTCCCCACGCTGCGGCAGCTTCCCCGCGTGTGCCCGGGCAGGTTCCGTGTCCGGCCCCGCTGCCGGCGCTCCGCTCCTCCCGGCCCTTCGCAAACAAATAAATTAGAATTAAGAACACCTTCAATTCAGCGTTAAGGCCCTTTGGAGAATGAGTAGGGAATAGGGAGCCCCCAAGTGTCGAAATGTCCTTCTTTTTTTTTTTTCTTTTTTTTTTCTCTTTACTTTTTTTTTTCCCTTCCGAGGGGAGGGGAAATAAACCCCGGGAATGGCTCTGGGGAGCGAGTGAGAGAGTCCCGTGTGAGGACCAGACGGTGATCGCGGGACCCGTCGGGGGAAGCGTTTGACTTCCAAAACGGCAGCCCGGTTGTCGCAGGGTCCAGGTCGAGACGCGGAGCCGCTCCTTGTCGCTCCTGGTACCTCCCCGGGCCGGTACCGGCCCCGGCGGGGCCCTGGGGCTGCCGTCGGGGCAGTCACCGCGGTGCCAACGCGGGGCTCCGGGCTCCCTCGGCGATCGCGGAGAGCGGGAGCCCCGAGATGTTTTAGGGCCCGGCGGGGAAGGGCAAGGAGCGGCCGCATCGTCTCCGGGCGGGAGCCCTCGGGCCCCCCGCGGAACCACCCCCTCGAGGCAGCGGGCCCCCCCTCCCTCTCGGGCTCGCTTGGCAAACCTGAAGCCTCCTTTAGCCAGCCGTGAGCCTTTGGTGTCCCCGGCGCGGGCAGCGATGGGGTAATGCCCGGCCCGGGGCGGCGGGGATGGGCTGTCCGGAGCAGCTGTTCCGCCCGGTCCCGGCCCGGCCCGCGNTGTCCGCGGGGGGGTGGCGGTGCGGGGGTGGGTTCTGCCCGGTGCAGCGGGAGCCGCGACCTGCCTGTGTCTGGCACCAGAGCCTCGGCGGGGAGAAGGGCTGGCGAGTCAGAGTCAAGTTAAAAGGGGCCCGGAGACTTCCGTTGTTTAAACTTGAATGCTCGAAAATGGTCTGAGAAGCAATAAACAATCTGATCCTTTTTCTCCCCCCTCTAGAAATCCAGTGCAGTATTAATCCACGGAGGTGCGGTGGGGACAGTTGGCAGTACAATGGCTTCTCAGTACCTCGTAGTGGCTCTGGCCGTTTTCTCCTCTTTTACCCAGGTTGTAATAGAAGCCAGCTCTTGGTGGTAAGCATCTCGTATCGACTTGGTTTTGAAGGGGGATGTCAAGATTTGTTCGCTTCAATGTCTGTATGCTTCTTCTGTACTTTGTTTCTGCGGGAGTGCAGCAGGAGCGAGGCAGCAGGGGAGAAGTGTGCTGGTTGGAATATGTTGTGTAGGAAAGTGAACGGGTCTGTCGAATAAGGGTAAATGTGCAACATCTCATCTTGTAAAAGACAGTTTTTAGAACGCTATATGGTTGATTCTCTGAATTTTATCATCTTTAAATTACTACAATTGTTTCTCTTTTAAAAGAGTTATTTGAATTCCCTCGGAAGTTTTGTATGTATAAGAGAAAATGTACAAGGAAAAACTTGAAGTTTTGGTTTGAAGTTTACTGTGACTGAAATGTTTACAAATGTATTTCGTTACAAAGAAGTACATTTAAATTCCTGCTTTGACAAATTATCTGTATAGTGTACAGTGTAGGGAGTTCTTGAAATAAGTGTTTCTTTGCTGTTTCAAGTGATACCTTTTTGGATTAGTGGCTACTTTTTAATTGAAATGTATCATGTGAAGAGCACTTTAAGAATTAAGAAAACAAAGTTGATTTTGTTTAGAGTGAATATACTTGCCTGTATATTTTTGTGTTGTCATTCTGAAGGTAGAAGTAGTCTGTAGCAAGTTTCTAACTTCTGTCTTGCTAAAGGTTTCCCTATTTGTTTATAGTAGATCAGATTGAAAAACCCAGACTTAAATATAAAATATGTGTTAAGACAAAGAGGGATTTGGAGTGCCTTTTTTTGCTTTATTTATTTTCCCAGCCTTGCAATTATTTGAAGCTTCTGTTATTTTTACTATGTCAATTTAAGCTGGTAGAAGACTACCTAGATGCCAGTCTTCCAAATCAGTGTCTTACTTCAGTCCCTAATGTATGGTGATAACCACATGGGTGGAAACTAATAACTTCTGTCCTGTCCTTAAAACAAAAGTTTCTTATTTGTTTGTGATTTTTCGTCACTTGTTAGCAAAAACAGGACTTGTGTACTCATGTGTAAGATACAGTTCTGTCTGGAATTTATAGAATTTTATTTTATTTTGGACTCTTCTGTTTATTAATACAAATCTTTCTTTGTGCAGGTCTTTAGGGATGAACCCCATGAACCCCATGAACCCTGTTCAGATGTCAGAGGTGTATATTATAGGAGCCCAGCCACTCTGTAGCCAGCTAGCAGGGCTTTCCCAAGGACAGAAGAAACTCTGCCAATTGTATCAGGACCATATGCAGTTCATTGGAGAGGGAGCAAAGACGGGCATTAAGGAGTGCCAGTATCAATTCAGACATAGAAGATGGAATTGCAGCACTGTGGACAACAACTCTGTTTTTGGCAGAGTCATGCAGATAGGTAGGAAGCAACATCTTTATGATTAAACTCTTGTCTAAGGATATGTATGGCACACACTGTTTTGCACTTGAATCTCTTGCCAGGTTCTTACTGAGTACTGTATACAATCAAGTGTTTCTAAAAGTTGGCAAAGGAGTTGGATTATTTTTAGCTGGAGGTGATTTCCCACCACTGTCCAGCCATGTGTCTTGGAAAACAAAGTAGGAATATATATTTGCATATGGGAATAGAGGAGAAAGGAAAATGAGGCCCTGAAATCTCTTTTTTAGAAAACCTGAGACGAAATGAAGGCAAGCTACGAGAATTAAAACCAGCAGCATCTTGTAAAATTAAAGATGTCCATGTCTAGTTCCAAATAATAAACCTCTCTTGGTCCAGAGGTTAACTGAAAATTGCTGCTCTGTCATTTAGTGTTTATAGGCAATTCCTCCTTGCTTATTTTCAGATATGGTAATTTTTTCCCCCTCTTTTTAAGGAAAAAAGATTTATTTTTTAAGTACTATAGCAGGGTAAATGTCATGAAATCAGTTCTATCATGGCAAAATGTGTGATTGTCCTTGTAACTTACATTTAATGCTATCACATCGCTGGTAGGGGAGATAGATTATTTTTTAATATTTTATCACAATTTGGTGGACACCCAACCCTTCCCCTATCAGATCCTCTTTGAAATGGGCTTCTCCAGTGTTCACGTGCTGCCTTCCTTTCCTGGCATTTAAGGACCTCACAGTATTTTAAAGTCTATTTTAACCAGTGCTGTTGAGCTGGGTCCATGGTGAAACCTTCCTCTGACTTTCCCAAGTCTGATTGCTGATTTTGTGTAATCAACTGAAAAATGCCTATTTTTCTGGGTGGCACTTGTGATCTTTTAAGTAGCGAGCAGTACACTGGCAAACACAGCAGTGCTTTTTAGTTGAAGTTGTAAAGTACAGCTTTTATGTCAGTGTTTTTCTGTCCTGCTTTAAAAATAAGAAAAGTTTAAAAATCTGTCTCAGTCTAGGTTTATCTGTAAATGGGCTGACTCCAGTTAAAGTTGAAGGAATACATCAATTCACATTTGGTCTCAGTTTTTGTTACAAGATGGTTTTATTTGGAGATAGTCAGACAAACAGAAAAAAAGTCTATTGCATGAAAGTACCGAATTGGAACATTTGATTTTAGATAAACAATGTTCCCTAGGCTTTTTGAAGCACAGTATTAACCCCCTATAGAGAGAGATTTTTTTACCTTACCCAAGCAAAAGTCTAAAAACACATGTAACATGAAAGCAAGCTTTTTCTGTATACCTCTCTGTTCTAGTAATCTAACAAATGTCAGAAAATTAATCTGTTTAAAATTTAGGCCTTCATCCTTCAGCCCTTATTTATTATCCAGACAAGTGCAAATTAGCTCGGGGGACTGTTGGTGTGAAGCAGAGTACAGGATGGGGCCCGTGATTTGTGATGTCTGTCTCTGGAATAGACGTTTCTGCCCGCCCCAAGTATGGCAGATCTATTTAAAGGTGGTTCCTTTCAAGTTAAATAACTTTGCCGCACCCTTTTGCTGGATATGACTGTATTAGCTGGTGTCTACACAGCAATTCATCATGTAATTAAGCCACTTATTCTAATTGCAGATGGAAGCAAGGTTAATAGCCATATTCAGGAGTTAGAGCATGAAGAGTGTGTTCACTGAGAGTGAGGAAGGTGGTGTAACAGTTGAAGTATTTCACGTTGACCCTCAGTGATGGCCAGTGGTCACTTTAGAGCATGATTCAGCCTGCCATGCCCTGTGTGCTGGGCTGTCAGATGCCCTAGCTGCCAGCCAGGTGCAGGCTCTGAGTGCACATTGTTTGGGAGGGGTTTGCCATGTGCCCTTGGTGCGCCCCAGAGAGTTCCTGTGCACGGCGCTGCCCGCCGGCACAGCCACGGCCCCGTTTGTCAATGGACAGTCTTTCTTCCAGGATTTACCCTGCAGTTAGCTAAAGCTGTACAAATAAACCCGGCGTTGGGTTTGGAAACTTGCTCTGTGGCTTATTGAACTGTAAAGTTTTGGGGCCTGTGCTCTGCACTGCTCTCCTTGGGTGCTGGTTCGCAGGTCAGGCCACGGTGCTCTCTGCTTTCCCCACCTTGCCCCATCTCCTGGCTTTGTGGCTGGCCCCGAGCGGGCTGCACATGGGCTTTGCACACAGCTAACAGGAAACAAAATAACTGCATCCTTCCCCAACAGCTCTGTGTGGTTGGGGTCCAGTTTTTTCTGCCTGCAGCCTGATGTTAAATGCTTTTAAAATGCAAGACAAAGAACATTTTGTATCTTATGTTCAGGTATTAAAAAAAATGGTTCTGTTCTTGCAGACTTATTCCAATCAAGTGTAAGGCTCAGCTCCTTGCTCTGTGGGTGGCTTCCTACAGTGTGTGTATATTGAACAGTTCCATTTCTGTGTTTTATATATATGGGAGAGAGGGGACTCAAACGTGTTTGGAATGTGTGTTTGCTTGCCATGGCTACAATAGAGAGAAATCCTGGACTGTGGGAAAAGACAGATATGTTTGACAGTGAAGGAAAGCACAGTTGTGCCTAAAGACTGAAAAAAAAAATTAAGAAAAAAGGAAAATTCAGAGTAACTCATCCATTTGGAACCATCCACTCTTAATGTGTTACTGGGGTTGATGACTTGAGGCAATGCTGGCTTGAAGTGTACTTCAGCAGCTGATGCTGTTTTATAATTTGTCTAAATGTTCAAGGAGGGAACTTGCAGGGCACCTCTCCTTCCCACTAAGAGTAAGTCCTTTAAAATTTGTTCCAGGGTAATAATGAAAACTAGTCAAAAAATAGTCAGCTTTATGAGTTTAAATCCCACAGTAAGTGGCAGAGTTAACCATGTGAAAGCATGAGCTAACTAAACATGAACAAAAATGGAACAGAAGAGGCAAGTCCTGTGGTCCAAAGCAGACCATGTTTCTTTCCTCTCAATATAGTGGAAATTTTGCTTAAGGAATTAATCCAAAAATGTGTGTTACAGAGCAAACGGGAACATTAAAATCTGTATGAAGTTCTGCCTGCAATAGTTTGCAGTAGATGCAAGGCCTAAGTCACCCATAAAGCCAATGTTTTGTTTTTTTTTTTAACTGAAAAGGCTACTCCTGTAACCCTTTATACCCACAATTCCTGTAAATACTTCCATGGGCAGGTGTCTGTGAGAATAGACCATTGAAAGTAAGGTAGCAAAGTGCTTCTCATCTTCCTTAAGTCTCACCTTTCTTGACATAAGATTTCTGAATTTTCCCATTTAAAACCAGCATTTATTACTAAAATTAATCCAGTGGATGACAGCTGTTATATTAACAAAGCTGCTCTGATCATGGTGTCATCTTGGTGTTAAATATGAACCAGACTTCAAATTATTTATGTTTCAGAAGTGCTTGAAAGCTCCTATTAGATTTGACCTGTCATGATACATCTTGTACAAAGAGATTTTGCCTGAAAATGTTGCTGTCTAAATATACATGACTTGCCCAAAGCACAGCCTCTTAAAGTTCTAATTTTACAAAGGCCCATGCTGTTCCCTGAGAAAAATCACATAAAAATCAAGATTAAAAACTAGCTTGATTAGACTATTGATTAGACTAAAGATTAGGAATAAAACTTAACTCATATAAACAGAAAAAAAATATTTAGTCTATTCTTAGTCATTCTGAGAATCTTTCTTGGAAAAGACCCATTGGGATGCTGTCTCTTAAGAAGAAAAACAAACTTCAAGTGTTGCTCTCTGGTGCAAGTTTTGTGTTTGTTTGTCTGAAGGCTTTGCTAGTTATACTCAGAACTTGTGGCACCCTTGGAAAAGTGATTGGGGAAGTCAGAATCTAAATGAGGTGGAATCAGATACTGTCAATAGGATGGTATGTAGCCATGTCTTACATTATGGGCATTGTAACCTTTTCTTAACGAAAGTTGGAAACTTGAGGTTTTCCATTTCCATTTAAGGGCACCAGATGCAGGAGAAAACCTTCAAGGCCACCTTGTGCCAAGGGTTTTTTCTTCCCTGTAATTTGTAAAGATGATTGTCCATGGGCTCCCTTGCCATATTCGCAAGAGCTGGAGTGGTGGATAATAACCAGCACAGGTTGTTGTTAGCTTTAAATAGTCTCCTCCAGAAGTGTCTGGCTAATGTGTAGGGTGGAAAGTTGTGTGTTATTCTGCTGCACGTTTCTTTCGATACCAGGAGACTTCATAAAATGCTGGAACTTTAAATAAATTGGAACAAGTGGGTGAAGCGCATCAATCATGTTGGAGAAGTAGCAATTTAAGAACCAGACTTTTAAAAGTTGTATTTAACATCGCTTTCTTCTGAAGGACAGAGAGGCTGTTGCCCTTGCTTCCCCTCACACGTGGGCATGGCTGCTTTGGTCCCATGGCATTCACCAGCACGCATGAGAAGTGATTTCTGCTCTTGACAAACACTGGGTTTGCTCAAATGGCTTGGTGTCACTTGGTTCTTTCACACTGAGGATATTTTGGGCAGTGTGGTTCAGGGTTACTCCACCTTTTCGTGAGTGAATTTTGGTGGCTCTGGAGAGCCTTTGTCCTCCTGGCCCCTCGCCAGGCCGGGAGCCGTGGCTGTCCCCTAACCCTGCTTGTGTCTCCGTGCAGGCAGCCGGGAGACGGCGTTCACCTATGCGGTGAGCGCGGCCGGCGTGGTCAATGCCATGAGCCGCGCCTGCCGGGAGGGCGAGCTGTCCTCGTGTGGCTGCAGCCGCGCCGCACGCCCCAAGGACCTGCCCCGGGACTGGCTGTGGGGCGGCTGTGGGGACAACATCGAGTATGGATACCGCTTTGCCAAGGAGTTTGTGGACGCCCGGGAGCGCGAGCGAGTCTACCAGCGAGGCTCCTACGAGAGCGCCCGCATCATGATGAACCTGCACAACAACGAGGCCGGCAGGAGAGTGAGTGTCTGCTCAGCAGCGTGTCCCTCCACGCTCCTCTGTGTCCCTTCTTTTCAGGAAAAATGGGGCTCAGCGGGGCACAGAGCAGCCACCACAGCTTGGCTTTGGTGCACAAAACAAGCAAACAGCAGATACAAGATGTGGGTGGGTGGGGAGTGCATGAGTTGGTGTTGCTTCTGGTTGTCTGACAGTCCTGTTGCTTTCCTCATGGGGGAAGCTGGGACCAAAGCATGTTGTGTTTCCCTCTGTCTTGTTCATGAAAGTGCCCAGCTTGCTGTGGATTCTTGGTAGAACAGGACTTTATTAGTTGGTATTTCCAACCAGGACAGTGTGTGTTGGAAGGAAGAGGGGTGTGCTGGGCTTCCCATGTTGGAATCGTGCCACAGGATTGTTCTGACTTTTTTTCTTTAAGAGGATGTGTAAAGCTTCTCCATGCTCTTACAAAACATGGTCTTCTGTGGTTGAACATGTCTTCGTGGTTTCTTTAATCTCAAAAATGCTTTAAATGAATGGGTGTAAACTTTTCTTTTTTATAATAGTCTGAATATGAAGAGCCAAAATCATTATTTTCCTAGAGCTTGAAGTGCCAGCAATAGTCGGCTGGAGACTTTACACTTGTGTTCTAAGGTGAAGAAGGATGAAAGATAATTGAAAATTAATAGTATTTAAATGTAAGAGGAGGGTGTCTGAAAGCAATGGACAGGCCAGTTACTATTAGCAAGAAGAAAAATGACACTTTCACAGTTGCTTACGAAGACTCGAGCAGTTTTTTCCTTCCTCAGCCTCGTCTTTGTAGTGCCATTTGGCAGCGTTCAGACACTGTAACTGCTGGGTGGAAGTTGTCTACGGTATCGTCTAATGTGTCAGACCCCAGGATTTTTGGGGCAGTGTCAACACTGACTCTTATTTTATTTGTACAGGGCAAATGCCTGAGGTTTGCCTGCCAAAGCTTTGTAAAGAGGATATTGCTGTGTAGCTCTGACTCCCACCCATAGGTGTTTGGGGGTTTCTTCTTGGATGGAGTCTCTCTTCCAGAACACTATTTGGGATAGGAGGAGGATGCCGAGCCAAGAGTAGACAATCAGCTGCAGCTGAGCCAGGAGCAAGCGGAATCTTAACTCTTTCTCTAATTGCAGCCTCAAGCAGAGATCAATAGGGAGAGCAACTCAGATAGAAAATAAGGGATTGTTTTACATTTCTCAATGAAACAGCAAAATCCTTTGCTGGCGTGAGAGCGAATTCCTAAAATTTGAGCGCAGCCTGAGTGATGCTGGTGTCTGGGCTGTGTGTGCTGTTGTGGCTGTCTCTGTGGTGGGGAGAGGCTCTCCCTTCCTCCTCCTCCTCCTCCTGGCTCTTTGGGGTGCTGAGGGTGCAGGTGGGTGTTGCCTCACTTATCCTTCCCACTGTGCTGGAGGAGAGGGAGAAGATGCTGAGGTAAATATTGTGGAGAGGCCAGCAGAGTATGACAGAGGGCGGGAGATGAGGGGTATAAACGCTTTCACAGTCATGCTAGTCTTTCACCATGGTTTTTGCTTTTCTCCCCGCCTCCCGCAGACGGTGTACAACCTGGCTGACGTGGCCTGCAAGTGCCACGGTGTCTCCGGCTCGTGCAGCCTGAAGACCTGCTGGCTGCAGCTCGCCGATTTCCGCAAGGTGGGCGACGCCCTGAAGGAGAAATACGACAGCGCCGCCGCCATGAAGCTCAACAGCCGCGGGAAGCTGGTGCAGGTGAACAGCCGCTTCAATGCCCCCACCATCCACGATCTGGTGTACATCGACCCCAGCCCCGACTACTGCGTGCGCAACGAGAGCACCGGCTCGCTGGGCACCCAGGGCCGCCTGTGCAACAAGACCTCGGAGGGCATGGACGGCTGCGAACTCATGTGCTGCGGCCGGGGCTACGACCAGTTCAAGACGGTGCAGCGAGAGCGCTGCCACTGCAAGTTCCACTGGTGCTGCTACGTGAAATGCAAGTTGTGCACAGAGATCGTGGACCAGTTTGTGTGCAAATAGGGGCACGGACGAGGTGGGAGGAGCTGCGGCCGCCTGCCAGCAAGGGGTGCAGGCCCCTCTCCCTTTCCGCAGGACTATCTCCACTTTATTTATAGAGTCCAACAAGTTGTCGTCTTCTTTTAAGAAAAAAAAAGAAAAGAAAAGGAAAAAAAAAAAGGGCGGGGGAAGGAAAGAAAAAAAGAAAAATATAAAGGTTGCAAAGAGAAGTGCCTGGAAACCCTCTCTGCGTCCATCCCAGAACTGTGTGAGGCTTATATTTTTGGCAATAATGGGGCAGAATCTGAGAATATTTATTTTACAAAGCTAAAAAAAAAAATTGACTTTTCTTACAAACAATAGAGTAGTTTGAGGGGAAAATCCAACATATCCTAATTTAGATCCATGGAACGTAATACATGTGCAGTAGGCAGAGCAACCATATAACGTGCTTGGGATCTTAGAACAAGCCTTATGGATGTGAGGAACAGACCTGTCCATGACTTTTAGGTTCAGACACTAGAAGTTCCTAGAATAGGGTGTATAAAGCTGTTCAGTGCGTGCAGGGCTCTGTAAATAAGGGGTATGTTCATCACAAGGTGCGGTGTCGGTTGCCCTCCAAGTGTCACCCGAGGGCAAAGAGCAAAGGATCAGAAAGGCTTCAACTGCGCTATCCCTGAGTCACTCGGTTCCAGAACCGAGCAAGACAGAAAAACCCAGAAAAAATTCTGCTTTGGTGAATAATAAAGATATTCTTCAAGGCAGTTTGGCCTCATTAGCTAATTGTGACATTTGAGTGTCTCATCTGCCAGAGCAGCACCTCCCTGCTGCCAGGTGTGGAGCAGCCAGGGGCAGGCTGCCTGGAGAGCTGGAGCTGGGCGATGCTTACGAACACCTTTGGTTTCCCAGCCTGGAAAGCCCGTATAAAATAGAGTTCCCCAAATTTGAAAATGCCTTAAAATGATATAATAGCTGCCTGTCTTTCAAAACACAGCTTGACAAAGACCTCCTCTGATTTTATGTGAGAAAATAAATCATTAGGTATCCGCTCTTGGAATGATTGATTTTTACTTTTTTTGCAGATTTTGGGAACGCTTTCACTCGAGAAGACAATAGTTTCATATTTTAATAACATTAACTATTATAGTTCAATGAAATGTTGCAGCAATACCAAATTTATCATCCTGTCTTTAATGCACATGCTTTAGATAATATATTGCAGATATACACTACAACTGTTCAGACTATACTCGAGCAGTCAGATATATATGGGAGAACTGTGGTCTCTGGTGTCTGATACTTCAAAGCTTTTTGTACATATACATTTTGATGATTTAGAAAATAATAAAACATCTAAATTAAAGGGGCAGTTCATCCCTCAATTTCTTTTTCAGATCTCTTCAGGTGTTTAGATTGAGTCTAAGCTTTTGGTGGGTTTGATTTTTTTTTTTTTTTTT
>VZRN01002471.1:1544550-1577043 GCA_013397935.1 Dasyornis broadbenti | reverse complement strand
TTTTTTTTTTTTTTTTTTTTTTTTGAAGTTTTCTTGAACACCCTGAGCAAAGGTCCTCACAATAAAAGGTGATAATTTCTGTGCCATTCCTCCGATGACTCCCAGACCTCAGTGACAGGTTCCCTGTCGAGGACCACTTCAGACCTGTTCCAGAAACCACCCAGCCCTCAGGGTATCCTCCTGCTTCTCCCAGGCAGTTGTTAGCTGAGTGCAGCTGCTGCAGCTTGTCGCTCTTAAAAGCATTGGCTGCTGCTTTCTGCTGCTGCTTTCAGCCTCTTCTTTTGCCTAGGGAAAAAAACCCATCTATTAGTAGGTTTTCCTGTTGTTTTCCATACAGAAAACTGCAACTTTACACAACTTTTCTCAACTATGAGCTGGGATTGACTCTACATGACTATTGATTTCAGAAGAGCTAATGCTTGGTAGGCAAATAGTGCTAGGGCTTCTCAAGTATCTCTTTGCTTTGTAAATCAGCAGCCTTGGAGGACCAAAGGGTAATCCCTGAGCAAACTTGAACTGGCCATTACCTGGGGCAGGGAGCTTGAGGTCGTTAATGCTATAAAATGCTGTTCAGATATATTTTTGTGCTTTTCTTTGGGCAAAAGGATTCACAGCGTGAAAAAGGAAGTTGCTACTCAGTGAGATGTGAACTAGTAATACTTGAAGAAAATGGGTAAAAGACCAAGTCATGGTGTGCAAATTCATAGACTTTGGGTGTTGATTGCCATTCATATAAAATTGAGAATATGTGTGTTTCTGCATTTATGCTTTCTGGATGAAAGTAATCCCTTGATATTTTCATCTTACATAGTACATTGGTGGGTAAAGGGCCCGTAAGTAAATCAAGTTTGAGGACTTAAAGAACTAGACATAAAACCATAACCTAAGAAACAGTTCCAAGGAGCACTGTGAAGAAAAGATGCAAGCAAGATGCAGCAAACAAAAGCTTTTTTTTGAGTTAGAGCCGCTATAGCTGTCAAGCAGGCAAATGGTTGCTAGTGTCAAGGACAGTGTGTCCATTTTGAGCCACAGTGCCTGTTGATTTATATATGCACAGGTAGGCGAAATCCAATGACGGGAGTCTGGGAGCAGTTCCTTGGTAGCTCCATGCATTACATGGAATGCTTGTTCCTTATGACCTCTGGCAATCCTCAGTAAGCATGATGACATGCTCGTACTTGCAAAGAGGTGATAAGACTTTTTAAAACGTTTGTAAAAGTATTATGATTTACGTTGCATTATAAATATATATCTTGATTTTAACTTGTTTGGTTGGTTGGTTTTGCTACAGTCTTCTAACATATATGGGAAGCTGAATAGCTGATAAAAATAATGGGTGAGGGTGCAATGTCTTGGCATAAGCAGCAGCTGTACGCAGCCTAGGGAATGTGAGGTGGAAGTTTATTCATCCTGATGTTTTCTCTTGTAAAGAGCCAGTATGTGTTGATCCTGCGTAACAGATGCTTTGGAAAAGAATGGCAGGAGGAGTTCATGAATGGAGGGCATAATTCATTCATAGCAAGTACAAGGTCTGCTGTACTTGTGCTGCCTTTGCCATGTTATTTGCATGCAATATATACTTCTATATGAGCATGTCAAAGCCTAAGATCTTTGCTCAAACGTACGGACTTTATTACAGCAGATTAAAAGCAGAATAAGCTCTAATGAAGCCAGATGTAATAGGAACTGAGTATGTCCCTTGTTCTTACATTCTAGCAGATTTTGTTGTTACCTTGTTAGGATTCAAACCTTGTCTTCGGGATTTGGCAGACTGAAATGATGGATTAGTCATTGTGGAGGATTTTATGGATAATACATCACATTCTTTTTCTCTATTCTTTTTTCTTTTCCTTTTTTTTTTTTTTTTTTTAAGGAATGATAGATGCCTTTCCTGGAGGGCATTTTTATCACAGAATCTGCTTCAATTTGTAATATATTTTCTGGTCCTCTCTGTGGTTAGAGAATATGTGGAAACATCTATGCCTTGTGTAGACTCTGTCATCTCTCATGTCTTGTTGTCCTCCTTGGTAGTGTATCTTTTGATTACTTTAAGTTACTATGGCTTCATTTTTTTAAAGTCTGACTTTTAGAAGAAGAGGTCTTGCCAGACCCCTGGCTTGTGGACCTTCCTGTAGGAGATCTGTTGCCAAGTTTAGTGGAACCACCTAGCACAGATAAGAGTGACAAAATTTAAACATTTACGTGAGGAGCCAGCCTGACTACATTTAAAAAATCTAGGCAAGCAAGATTAGGAAAAGATATGCTTTCTTTGTCTTATTCTCCTGAAGAGCTAAAGACATCCATCCTCCATGCCCAGGTGAACTTCTGGAAGGAATAAAAGACCAGTGTCAAATGGTAGCCAATTCTTTCCCTCTACGTCATGATCCTAATGTACTTTTATTATACTTTGAGATCCTTAGGCTATGTTGATCTGCTACATGATTATATAATGCTCCAGGACACCTGTGTAAATAGCAAACAGAGAGGCTTTTTATAGATACTAGATCTTAGATAAGTGACTCTAAGAAGTAATACAGGATCCCAGCTGTAACCCCCTGCTATACATACCATATATTTTTGGTTGTTTGTTTATTATAAGAAGTACAGAAGCTGTTCCTTGTAACATAATTTTTGTAAGGCTTGCATGTCTAAGTATTAAATTTGCAAATATTAAATGGAGAAGCATTAGAGAAACCACTAAATGAATAGCTTCACATTCCTCATTCCTTGTTCTGATGCCGATTTCCTTAAATGTACTTCCACTAACATTCAAATCTGTGTGCAGTTTCAGCCTCAGAGAGGAACTATGCAATCCCTCAGCCTCGGTCCTCTCGGGGTGTAGATCTCAACCAGCGATCTTTAATGGTCCCAGATGTTTGCTGGAATCCTCCTCAGGGCGCTGATGTTCTGGGTCAGGAGCTCGTGGTGTTAATCAAAGCACCCTGGCCATCAGTGCGAGCTCAGGACCTGGGGTTCTGTTCTAGGAGTCCACAGGGAGGAAATCAATAGGAGCTGTCCCCTCTCATCTCCATCCCATGGTAGGAATATCCTGGTACAATTAACCTGGCTTGTGTTAATGAGAATAGACTAGAATCTGAGAGGTTGAGGGTTTTTTGTTTGTTTGTTTGTTTTTTGGTTTTTTTTTTATTTTTTTTTTTTTTTTTTTTAAATAAATAAGCTATCTTGAGAGAAGCAAACTTGCTCCAGTGGTCCCTGTAGGTACACTTCTGGACTGCTGAAGAATTACAGTCCTCAGATTCCTGAAAAAAGTGTCCCTAAAATCTACAGGAAAGTATATTGAATAGTTCCCCCTCTATAGTTCCTTGGGATGGCAAGGAACTAAAGCAGTGAGCAAACTGTTGTTTACCAGTATTTATAGAGGGAGGTTGTTTTACATTATCACTTTTTAATTATTTAATATGGCACCTATTAGGAATAAATCATGGTTTTCCTTCTGAAAATAGGGTGAGGAAAATTGATGCAAGAATACAAAAATGTGGATGTGGCAATACTGGCACGATCCTGTTCCTGTTTGCAGTGTTAGCAGAGGGCTCTGGCCACGTAGCTGTAATTAATAGTTTGTGTGTGGCTTGCAGCTGACTGACCCATGACTTCCCAGGGACTCAAGGGTTCCTTATCCAGCCTTTTCTTGGAATACAGTGAAGGGAAAATAAGTCACGTGGGACAGCTCAATCAACAAGAAAGTGCAAGGTAAATTCAGTGACATTGATGAAACTTCTGTTCTAGATAAGCTATGTACAACGTCGTTTAGATTCCAGCTGCTTTGAATTTCTGTGTGCATTTCTTAAACCATCCCTAAGTAAACCAGTTATGATCTCATTCTTACCCAGGCTGACGCTGGTGATGATATGCCTTTTATATTGGAGGGAAAAATAGGCAATAGTATCAAAAGTGCTTAGTTAGGACACAAAACCACATATGCAGCGTGGCTTGCAGGACGTGAAGTGCCAGACCCATCAACATATTAGAGTAAGTAACAGTATGCCACAATTAATTAATCCAAGAAGACATTTTAGTGATTGGTAATTTTTTCCCCTGTTCTCAGACTGATTTGTCATGTTGGTGTTTATTAATTTAACATTTGATCTGAAAAAAATTCCCCCAAACTTCAAAGTTCCGCCTGTTCTTTAGGAGCAATCCAAAAATATGTTTCTTCAGGCCCCAGGCATTTCTGAAGTAGCTGAAGTTAAACAAAAAACATTTCTCTCAAACTCTGCAAATGTTCTAAACGCTTTAAAGTGGCTCCTCACAGGGAGCCGGAGCAGAGAGGGAGCCCCTGGGTTATTTTTGTTGCTGTGCAGTGGCACAGGGCTTCCTGGCGGAAAGCTCCAGAATTATCACTTTTCTGTATGTTTGTGTATGTTTTTCCTTCCTCTTTTCACCTCTGTCACTGAGCTCCTCTCTACCCTCTGCCTGGATGCCCTGTTGAGAAAGTCTGGAGAAGGTAAGGGTTAGATCATCATTCCAGCAAGGATAAGCTGAATTCATGTCTGAATGAGAAGATGACTCACATCACATGTGATTTTTTCCTAAGCTCCATGTTGGAAGGGATGAAGAAGAACTTTCTTTCCTTGAGGAACGGCATCACCATGCTGGGGTCTGATGGAAGTATTTCCTCGGTGTGTTTCGCTTTCATAAAATGTGTTTTTGCTCTGCAGTGAAACATCCTTAGGAAACCAGCTTGCATTCTGCTGGTTCCTTTTGCTGTCATAACAGCATCCCTGAGGTTATGAGTGCTGTTGAGAGCCCTTCACTGGAGTCATTTTGGTGTGGTCTTAATTCATTTTCCCAAGCGCAGACTGGTATTCACATAAGATGACAACATGGCTAATCCTCTTCAAGTGCAAGCTCTGAACATATAGAGGCACTTTTAAGGGAATTGCTTCATTACTCTGAGGAGGCCCAACCCAAGCTAGTAATTCTGCATCCAGTTTGGTTAATATTGGTGTTTGCTTTAAGGTTTTCCATTTACAGTTCACTTCTGGAAATTTCTGCCCAGTGTGTCCTGCCTTGTGAGAAGCCCTTTCAGCTCCGTGTTAAGTGAGCACGAGCACTTTTCAGGACTTAGTTGTCATGAAATGTGTCTCGCAGTGGGGAGTCGAATTAACTTCTCCCAGACAATTGCATTGTATGTTAAAATATGTGCTGTAGCCCTTACATCATACGATAGCTAGTTGTGCCACGTCACAGGCAGGAGTTTGACATGTGTTGCAAAATAAAAGTTGCCAGTCATGGACACTATTTTGGATGTTTTCATCTCCAGCAGTGCTGACATGATCTCTACCAGCAAATCGTCTCCTGCTGAGAGCATAACACAAACACCGCCAACACCCTGATTCCAGATGTGCTACGTGGCATGGAACCAGTGACAAATTAGGCTATTTCCATCTTGTACGGTAATGGACAGCAAAGAGGGCACCTTGATATCCCCAAACATGCTATTAAACTTTTTGTCCCAGGGGCAATAAGGGATGGGGTTTGCTTTCTGTCACTAGGCACCTTCTTTATGCTATATGCGGCCTTGCTGGGACCCATGATGTGACCCAAACTCTGCCTCACACACCTCAAAAAAACCCTACACAGCCCCTGAAACTGTGTGCTCAGTGGCTTTGGTCAGTGTCAGCAGTTGTCTTGGTCATGTAGGATGTGAAAGACTGTGCCTTAACTGTAAAGTTGTCTTAAAATTAGCCACTCTCCCCAGGAAAATAATTTTGGTCCTTGGAAAGTAGTGAACAAAGTGATGTATCCTGAATGCTATTTACTAGTGCACTCTTGAGCTCTGTCTTTTTAAAATCTTTCGGAGATCATTCTTGAAATGGTCAGCAAGCTGAATTAGTGTGGCCACAGCCCTTTGCTTGAGTCAAATGAGTTGTGCTCCCACTGAAACATAAGTAAATGTAATGGAGGCTTGTAGTAGTGACTGCAGGTTGGAGCATTCAGTCTCTGTGTTCATATATTGCTATAGAAAAACTCTGCTGTGGTGTTAAACCTTTGTCTTATACTCACAAGAGAAGTAAATGAGCTTTATTTGGATTTTCTATGGAAGAAACAGCAGTGCTGTTTTACTTTCTGGCATTTGAATTGGCTTTTCAGAGCTTATTTGACTGCCTGCTGCTTTTGAGAGAGGCGGTAGAGCCAATTGGGTTTGGTATGGTGAATATTTTACAGTAGTAAAGACACAGGTAATTAGAAGGGAAAATATTTAAAATAGCTATATGTCTTAATGTCAGTTCAGACTGGCATTTGTGCATGCAGCTTCTCTTTTCTTTTTCATAGTCATTAATCATTATAAGTGGATATATGTCAGAATTTATAGTTAGACTCAGCTCTTACTGTGTTTCTCATTTCTTGATAAGTTTTGTGTTCTGGAGCTCTTTGAAAAAAAATCAATCTGCTTTGTGTTTTGTTTTCATGGTGTAACAAAATGACTTGTGGCAATAGATAATTGAATTTCCAGTCCGTTTTTCTCTGGGACATTGAAATAATACATTGGATAATGCATTAATGATGATGCTTTATCTGCTGTGGACACCACTGTGAAAAAATGGACAAGGGTTTCACATCCAAAAATCTTTGATGCTGCATGAGATAATGTGGCCATGAACCAGCCATCCAGTTATAAATTGGATCTCCTTTGGGCTCAGCAGATGAAGCTGCAAGAAGAAAACCACAATAGAATAAAATAAATTAGAATAGACCAAGAAGGTTACAGGTTATGAGTAGCTTAATCAGGAAATCACACTGTGCAGTCTCTTTTACCTTTTCCCACTGTTGGTACCAAACCAGCAGAACACACTCTCCTTGGGAGAGAAATTTGCTGTCATTGGGCAAATGCTTCTGAAAAAGCCCAGGGGACATCACCTCTCAAACTTTCTTTTCTTGGTTATTTCATTTTGAAGAAACTTTAATCCTGGTATAAACCTGATGAAAGTTGTCGTGCAGCTGGGGAGCTCTGAGCCCTCACGCGGGCACTCGCTCCCAGGCTGGTGTTCTCTGGGTTGCTCCCCATGTGCATCATGTCCCAAGGCCAACCCAGGCCCTCATCACTCATGAATGTTCTGGCACCAAGGGCGGGGAGACGAGTGAATCCACAAGATTGTTAAGACATGGCTTTGTAGCTAATGTAAATTCTTGCCAGTTGTCTGGAAAAAATGTCAGAGTGGGTAGGCTGTAAATACAACTGTATTTTTACCTAGGTCTCTGATTTTTTTAGAAATGTGATTTCAGAGCAAAGTATTTACTAGAACTCAAGCTGACTTCATGGCTATGTCTTTTTTTCTCTCTCTCTGCATGGTATTCCATCCATGCTTTACTAAGTGGTGCAATTTTGATTTTTCTCTCCATCACAAGTGTAATGGGTGAATGGTGATAAGTTTGTAGCTTTGGAGAGAGTTTCTTGGCAGTTTCAGTCTATATTTCTGACAGGAAATCATTTTCTCCCTTGAGTTATGATTGCTGGGTTACATGAGTGCAGTCTAACCACCGCTCAACTGCTGTTTGTCTGCTGTCTTTCTGGTCTTAGAGAAGGCCAATCTGCCCCAATGCGAAACATAAAATTAGATGAATGCTGCAGGAAGGGAATAACAACATCACTTTCTGTGATCTTTTGCGATTTTATTTTACCACTTCTTATCTGAAAAGCATCTTCAATTCCACTTGGAGACAAGAATTAAATTTGTTTAGAGAGAGTTCTTCCCATATATGGAAATCAAATGGAACTGGCTCCATTTGTGTGGGATTTTTTTTCGTGGAAGATCACTGTGTTCTGCTACAGATGTTTGCAAGTGAGCACACTAGAGGAATATGTAGACCTCATCTTAGATCTACAGAAATCTGCCTCATAACTTGGCCTGTGTCATTTGGCTCATCCTTGTGTAGTCCACATCAAATGCGTAGCAAAGGCTGTAAACCTTGCATTTGGAGGAGTTTGCGAAGTTGGGGAGAGGAACAACTGAAGAGAGACAAGCGGAGGGAACCATGAACTAAAAGCAGTAGAAGTCTCGCCGAACCAGTGCCAGACACAAAGCAGAGCTGCCACTTCTCGCTTTCTTCCCAATACTGTGCAATGAAAATCTTCATGATGGCACTCGTGTGAGTAACAGCTGAAGAATGGGAGGGAAGAGGGGCTCAGCCCAGCAGTGCTGAAGCCCAGGGAATCTCTGTCACCACCTTCTGCAGCTCCTCACCACACAAAGCTACAGCTGTCAACTTCGATGCTCTATTGAACTTGCTAACGTAATTGTAAAGATCATCTTGAAGCAATTTGATTTTTGTCTCAGTAAAGTCACGCAAGTGTTGCTGATTTGTGTACTTGCTGTGTTTATTTTTGTTGCAAGTTCAGTTCTAGTCCATTTAATTAGGAGGCCAGAGGGTCATCTCCCCTCTGTCTGTGCCAAGCCATCAGCGATTCCTCGATCTGGGGTGCGCTCGGGCAGCAAGCTGTGCGCTTTCCGAGCAGATGCAGGAGGTGAGCCCCGAGGCACCAGTGCCAATGTCCCTGCCCAGCCCCTATGGCCACCGCTGACAGTGGCCAGAGCAGAGCATAAATCCCCGTTTCATGGTCCCCTGCTGTCACCTGGGAGATGTAAGACCATGCTAATGCAAACAAATCTTGTTAATTCTCACGAAACACATGCAGTTATAGCCCTGTTAACAGCACAGTATTAATTAACTGAGTGGTGCTTGGATTAGGTACTTATTTAATTTCCCTAACTCGTGTTCATAACCCATAGCAACACAGAACATGTTGTGCTCCAGAAAAGCTGCAAATGAGAACTGAAGAGTGTCTTGCAGGTTTTCTTTCTTTCAGGAAAGAAATTAGACACTGGTGCAGTGGTGTCTGATCCCTGTCCCTAATCATTTTGAAGTCCTGCCCAGTGATGAAGCCTGCGTTTTCCCTGGGAATAGAATAGGTCAGCAGGCTGAGGGAATTTAATACGTGAGATCTGGAATATACCTCCAACTCTTCCAGCTAAAGTGCTTCTTAAAGGCTGCCAGTCTCAGGTTTCTGTGTGAGCAGAGAGGATGGATGGTATAAAGGGGAGTATAAGGGAAAGAAACACACAGAAGGCTGAGTCAGAGTATTAAAGGTATACATCTTATAAATAATTGTTTCTGGCTCAAATACAAGCAATACAAGCTCTAGTCATCTTTGCTGTTCTTGAATTAGACTTGCCTTTGCTTGGGAATATTTTACTTAAAGTAGATAGGTTAATTTTTATCAAGTGAAAAAAGCTTCTGTAAAACACTGTTCTGACAAAGAAATAATTATCATAAGGGCTTTCATGACTCTGGAATTTTCTTTAATGATAAAAATTTTCATGACAATGGGATGTTAATATGGGTTTTGCAAGCATTCAGAGTTTCCAAAACTCCACAGGGCAGCATCAGGTTATGCAGACTGAGCTCCTCTGACTGTTAGGAGACATCCACAGCACAACACAGGGAATGGGGTCAGTACTCAGAATAACATGATTGTAGCAGTGAGGTGCTTCACTAAGGCTGACTAGGAGAAACCGGGAAATTAAACTGCAGGTAGAGAATAGACCCCGCCCAGTGCTGCCCTCTCCTTGGTAGCTGTGAGCTGCTGCATGTGATTTGTTCAGGTGTCTCAGCAGCCAAATGCCCCGTGGCGGAGAAGGCAAAGCTCCCTCAGCCCTACTGACCTGGTCTGGGTAAAGGACTCCTGGTAGCCTAAGAAAGGATCATTTGTGCTGCCTCAAAACACACCCTTGGCCTCTCTGGCTCTTGGACATTGGCTGCTAAGCAGGACAGAGACAGGAGAGAAGTTATTTCAGACCTGTATGGATGACTGGCTTAATCCCTAATGGCTGACATTAATCTAAGCATGGGTCTCCAGGACTCTGGAGTCTGTGGGTACTGTCAGCAACCCTGTTTGTATTACGGTATGTTCTCAGTACAAAAAAAGAGAGTACATGGCAGTGGCAAAGGCATGCCAGGGCTGCAAGGGAGAGAACGTGGTGGCTATTGGGCAAGGACAGTGCTCCTGAGTCTTGAAAGTAAACCTGCTGCACCACCCCGGTCTGAGGGTGCCTGGGGGAAAGTGTGCGTCTGTGTGTCTGCAGTTCATTTTAGGCTGTGGATCTGCAAGGCTGGAAAGTCACCACCAGAAGATTACAATTTTCCATGTGTTAGTACGTAAAATCATCAATGAAGACACGTCTCAGTTGCTCCCTGACTCCCATACCATTGAGTGAGCAACTGGTTTAGGTCGGTATGTAAATGATGAACTCAAATATGCAGACTCCACCACATTGTCCTAAATGATGTCTGTGAGAAATTGCCAGAGGTTGCAGTATAAATGCAAAGACTTTGAGGAGTGCTGCAGAAGTTTTTTCTTGTTGACAATGACTAACTTTGTAGAAATCACAGTAACATAGGATACTCTCAATTTAATCAAAATTCTTTCTTAAGCTGTTGTCCGCAAGAAGTCCCAGTTTCTGAGTTGAATCAATATCAACTTATTTTGCTACAGTGACGACTCACTCTGTGTGGAAGTTTTACTTCAGTGATTATTCATTTATTGGCATTCTAACTGTATTGAATAAACTGTAAAACCAGTACCATTAAATAAGTAATACAAATCAGAGATAAAAACCACTTTTTCTGAATTCGGGTGGGTTCAAACACCTTGTTGGCATATTTCTGATTTCTTGCTACTCGTACACTTGCATCCTTCAATACTACTGAAATACTTCAGAACTGCCACTACTTTTTTTTCTTTTAATTTTTAAATTTGTTTAAACAGCTGTGGATTGGGATTGGCTTTAGGATCTGGTGGGATGCTGTTGCAAACTCTGCCCTTCCCTTGAGCCTGAGCTTGCTGTTGCCAACTGCACTCGAGTTGTCAGTGTTTCATGGGAAGGGAGAGAAATCTGGGTTTTCTCAAAAGATAGGTACCTATGAATGATGTGGATGTTGTTAAATATTTCTGTGCTGCTACAGATCAGGTTTAAAAGAAAACCTTTACAACCCTTTTTTTTATCACTGAATTCGAACAAGATGCAATCCATGGACCAAGCAGTGTGAATAGGACCCTGCCTACTTGTATATGCTTTAAAAGAGCACAAAGGCTCGTACCAACGCGGATAAGAATTATTTTATGCACAATGCCTTTTCAGTCTGACTTCTGTTATACAGAGGTATTTGAACTCACAGGGTACTAAGAGAAAACACATGGTCAGCTGAAACATGAGAGAGCCTTTTAAGCAGCGTGTCTTTCAAGTCTGCAGCCATTCCCTGTTGGCCTGGGAGCCGCCAGCTCCCAGGCGAGGGCGAGGCCAGGCCTCCACTGTGGCTGGGAAGCCACCAAAGCCCCAGACCAGTGGGCTACTGGGAGGCACAGCCCTTCCAAGTTGGGGGCAAATGAGAGCTTGAGGAAGTGGTGGGCTTCCAAAGGTGTCATCTTTGTGTCGGGGTTGGACTGGATCACCTCAGGTTTGGCAAGACTTGTTGTGTAGTGTCCTGGCTGAATTCCAGCTTAATTAAAGTGGAATGGGAAGAGCTGATGGCTCTGTGTGTCTCCCACCTGGTTTCTGCTTTCTTTGATAGAAATAGCCAGTGAAGGGAACATGTTTTCTTTCCCCATGTAGAAGCCTCAGTTTTGGGTGGAGGTGCTTTTCTTTGACTTCATGGGAGACTTTGATGGTGTGCCAAGCTTAAAAAAAAGGAGGCACTATTTTGCTACTGCACTGTATGTCTTAGATGTGATGAGAAAAAATGATTTTCCTAAATTGCATGGGATGTTTGTGGTATTTGATCCCTGGGTAATAGCATGTGGTTTTAGGGCTCTGCATGTCTCATTAGTTTTACATAACCTCTTGCTCTTTGGTGATACCACATCCCCCAAATTTTTCATCCTTCTCCCACTTACGTTCCTATGCCTTGTGCTGGCACCACCCACCCCCTCCGTTTGCGAGAACATCTTCCATTTTTTTTTAGTTAACAGACCCCTACTTTTTTTTTTTCAGGAACTGCCTTTATAATAAATACTTGCTTTCGGACCTTTGTTGGTAAATCCCTTGGATCTGTACAAACTTGATGCCAAACTTTCAATAATCTGGTGGTTATCTGTTATGTACTATGCTGTCAGCACTCTTAAAGACCTAAAAATATTTTATTAATGTAGAGCTATAACACAATTCACTAACAGTGTCTACCCAACAAAGACCAGAGCATGTTACAAGATTTTTGGGACACAATGTCCCAGTCACAGTACATTTCGTGGTGTGGTCAATCTATACTTTCCTCAGGGAAGGAAATAAATGTGAGCTATGTACTGCACAGAGCTGAGCATGTTGCTTGTACTGGCTAAATTGCTAAACAATATGACTGCTTCTCCAGCACTAATGATCAGAGCCATCCTTAATTATGCTAGTGCCGTGGGCAAAGAATTTTGGTAGTGTTGCTAATGCAGCTAGAAGGACCACACTATCCCCATCCTATTGTGGCTACTGCCCAGCATTGTGATATCAGCACACCTCCTTTAAGGCTGCTGGAGGCACTGGCAGGTAGAGAGGTTTCTGTTGAAGGCAGAAAGATGTATTAGCCCTAATTTTGAAGTGATTACATCCGAGCATGAGAAATCGCTTTGTTTCCACTTCACTTAGCAAAATGCAATCAATTCCATATTTTCTGTGAAACAATACTCTAGATGACATCACAAAACCAGCCTGATGCCTGCAGTCCTGGGCAGATTTGGTTGGAGACAGATTTTCCATGTAGCCATTTTGTGCAGCCTCAGGACAGAACCAAAATTCCCAGCTCTTTTGAAGGCTCAGAATAAATAACTTTAAATTTCTCCCATTGAATTTCGACATGTTTCTTTTATTGCAGAACTTGGATATTCATGCCCTTATTTGAATTGTACATTAAAATCTGTTACTTGCCAGCATCCCACCCACATGTAGTATGTCTCATGGAAGTCATCACTTAGTTGGAAATGTGTGCACCATATGCATACTCTCAACTCCAAAAGTAGCACCCAAGGGTTTTTTAAACTCAGCCCATAATCTACAGACACTGTAAGAAAAATATAAAAGATAAAAGAGAATATTTTAAGATGCTATAAAATCTTTTAGAAACTATTTTAAACCTCTCTCTGTTATAAGGAATCTGAGGAACATTTATTTTTCTCCTCAAACAGGAGAAAAGATAGGAGAGTGTCCAAAAACTTTTGCAAGTATTTTTATTGCCTTGCAGAAATAGGAAATGGGAAGCTTGGAGGGAGCAGGGGGAATGTTGTTTGTTTTCCCAGATTGAGACATCTAAAAGTTTGGAATCCCTATGAATAACATATACATTGACATACTTCTGGTTGGAAAATGCTAAAATACAGATGGTGAGGAAGTTGCTAGTTGCACACTGATATTATAACTATGCCTTTTAAAAGAATACTGACTATAATGATGATGCCTTTGTAGCAACTAGAGCTGTTCTTTCTTAACAGAGAAGGGTTTCCTGGTTGCACAAAACACTACTGCAAATCAGACACCTGCTTTGGGATCTGCCATAGCCTGTTGTCCTTTAGCAGAGAGGAAGGGAAGCTGTCCTAGAAAAATGACATTGCTAGTCTGACAGTGTGAGTTAGATGGGAGTCTGTTATTCTTTTTAAAATGACTTAAATATTACAAAGAAGACTAAGGTAGAAAGGACATTTCTAAAAGGACTTCACAAACAAGCAGAGGCAGTGTGGGTATCAAATGTCTGCATTGTGGGTAGTTCTGGTTGGGTAACATTTTATATCCTGTTGGCTCGGTTCTGTATGACTACACAGGGGAAAAGGCAAGGGAAAGTCAGGCAAGTAGAGTTAAACAAAGTTCACTTTATTTTGATAGCTGGGTGTGCATCTTTTGTTTGAATCAAGAGATCAAAACGTGATGCCATCACCGTATCAACCTGTTCCAATTCTTTGTATTGCTACTTTAAAAAATCTCAAAACAAACCCACAATAAAAAAAAAAATTATAAAAAAAGGAGGAATGCACTCCAGGAGATTGGAAGGAACTTGGGTCAGTGCTACAAAAAAGTCAGCACATTTTAGTAACTAATGGCCTCAGGAGTAGCTGGTGCCAACCATACTGATGACGTGGGCTCGGCTTACTGCTCAGAGCTCGTGCTCTGGAGAGGATCCTGCTCTTTACTGAAAGAGTTTTCTCTCCTCATTTTAGCTCTCACAGTCACTGTATTTGTTTATGTGTTTTTGCTGTTCCAGGCAATAGCTCATTATTTAATCAGGAAACCTTTTTTTAATTTTGTTTTAGTTTTGTTTATTTGTTTAAAGGCACACTCACATGTGTCATTCATCAGCTTGAAACTGAGGAGAGGCAGTCTCTTCTTTTTTTTTTAAGTTTCATAAATTACTTTGGTGACTCTTTTGTAACCCTGCTGGTGACAGTCACCTGCAAACTCGGTCAGTTTTCAAGTAAGAATTTCCAGGTACTTGTTGATTAAATCCCCCAAATGAGCAGACCTTGTCTGAGACTTATTTATATAAAAAGCACATCCCATGGACAGCTATTACAATTAAATTATTATGTACATTAAAATATAGCCAAATGTTCTTAAAAGCTCAGAACACATGGAAGTGCAGATATTCAGATCCTAGGCTAAGGGTTCAGAAGGATTTGTTCTTACAAGAAGATTGCTCCATAGCTGCTTGCTACAGCCCCCACACGTCTCCTCCTGCTGCTCTGGTACCCATTACTGGCAGACTCAGTGCAGGGAAGAAATTGTCTCTGGATGGGCAGGGATTCCTGTTGTCCTGGTTTCAGCTGGGATTGAGTCAATTTTGTTCTTAGTACTACTGGTAGAGTGCTGCGTTTTGGGTTTAGGACAAGAATAATGCTGATACCACACTGATGTTTTTAGTTGTTTCTGGGCAGTGTTTGTACCAGCCAAGGACTGTTCAGTTTCTCCTGCTGTGACAGTGAGTAGACTGGAGGGGGCAAGAGAAGTTGGGCAGGGACACAGCAGGGGCAGCTGGTACCAAGTGGCCAAAGGGATGTTCCAGGCCATATGGCACCATGCTAATGTCTCACAGAATCAGTTAGGTGGGGAAAAAACTTTAGTATCGTCAAGTGCCACCATTAACCCAGCACTGCCCAGGCCACCACTAGACCGTGCCCCTAAATGCCACATCTACACATCTTGTAAATCTTCCAGGGCTGGCAACTCTGCCACTGCTGGTAGAGCCTGGGCAGCCTGTTCCAGTGCTTGACGAGCCTTTTGGAGAAGACATCTTTTAATTAGAAATATCAAATTAGGGGATGAAACATCCCCTGGTGCAACTTGAGGCCATTTCTTCTTGTCCTATTTCTTGTCATGTGGAAGAAGAGACTTACCCCCAGCTTGCTTCAACGCCTTTTCAGGTTGTTGGGCTGGAGCAGGGGAGGGAGGTGACTGGCCCAGCCACTCCTGCTTCCTCCGCTGGGTCCCTCTGCAGGGTCACTTCTCTGCAGCCCCTCTGCCCATGTGCAACCAGCACTGTCTGGGCTTGCTCAGGGGACACTCAGGACTTCAGGGATGGGTCACATCATTTCCCTCTGCTATTTATCCTGCTGCAAAGATTAGTGGAGCTTGAGAGATGCTTTGATGTCTCTATAGAACCCAAGGACCCCAAAATATTGATTAAAGCTTCTCCACTGACTGATTAAGCTACCTCCTGGGTGACTTTATGCCAGAGGAACATCACAAATGCACTCCTAATACCTCTCAGGAGTCGATAAATTGCTTTAAATTTAAAAAAACATCCACAGTAGGTTTTTATTATTAGCTAGACAGATGCTTTTTATGAGCTCTATGTTGAAATGCTGATTTTTGGAATTACTACTACAGAAGTTACTGGTTGCTCCACTTACAGCTCCTGTGTTTGGTGACAGCATGAGAGTTTTGTGTCCACTTTTTTTCTGAAATTGTAGCTGGCTTGTATCTGGAAAGGCAGACAAGAAATAATAGTTTGGTTGTCCAGTTCTGGCTTTAGTGTATTTATTAAAATGGCAGTTGTGATTTTCCAACTTAAATTTAAATTAGGTCAGATTCTGAGACCATGAAGAAGAAAACACAGTGTGCAGCAGGGGCAGCTGTGCCCCAGCAAGAGCCACCAGCTCCCAGCAGGCCAGGGAGCATCCCTGCTCCATGAGTGCCTCCTGGGCAGCTCTGAGCTTTGCACAGCTCTCGCAGAAGGAACAGGGAGCTGTGTTTCCTCAGAACTGCTGACATCAAGACCTCTCATTCTGCTGATTTCAGAAACACTTAAAGGAGCAAGAGGAGAAATTATAAAGGCTCATTTATGTATATACTATTAACACTGTATACTACAAAATTTAGGATGTATCTTTCTTATGCAAACAAATTCTAAAACTGTATATTCCAGTCTCCCTCCGAGTAATTTTTCTTATTTAGAAGGAAATATGATTTGCACTCAGTTTATGCAGTTTGCTTAAGCATTTTTAAATTGAAATGTACTTGAGCTTCTAAGCAATCCGCAGAGGCTTCTTTGCCATGATGTTATTACCAGCTGTCTGTATTTTATGGGCATTTTGCTTTATCTCATTAAAGGAAATCCTGAGGGTGCACTCTGCAGAATTTTGTGTATTGACCCAAGTGTTTTGATTTTCTCTTTTATGGTGAACTTTACATTAATTTGTATAATTGATGTGGTCTTGGACTACATAAACATTTGATATTGGCCAGAGACGTTTGTGACGTGAGGAGCATACTGGCCTTCCTGCTGGTTGCCATGATGTGAACCCTACAAGGCGCTGCAGCTCTGGCTCCAGGCTCAGTTAGGGGTGAGCTGTGCCAGACTCAAAAGAACCAAGTCAATACATGGGTGCACAAATGGTGTAGAAATGTCAGTCCCTGCTCACAACTGCTTTGGGGCTTGGTTTAACTTCTCTAAACTATGTCAAGTGGTGTCCCCGGTGACTCCAGGGAGTGTTTCAACAGGTGGGAACCCCTTTACATAAGATGATGCCCTTTTTTTTGTGGAACAAAACAAGTACAGGGGTCCAAGGGTGTTGTGAGGGAACATCTGGTACCAGCCTTGAGCATCTGGATACAGAGTCCTCTCAAGCCCTGGTGCAGAAATGAAAGGTAAATCCTGGCTCTTGAGCTCAGCACTGACCACATCGCACTCTGTGAGCAGCAGAGAACTCAAATATATCCCAGGGCCTGGGTTCTGTCCGAGTCCCTGGCATGGCTATTGCACCCTGGGTTCCGCTCAGGCTGGTGCCTTGTTCTTTTGGAGACATGGGACATCAGGGAATTTATGGGAAGCATATTTGGTTCTCAGTTAATGCTGTTAGAAAATAGCACAGTCACAGACGAGTGAAAGATTTGATGACTGTTCAAGCTCCTGTTGAGAAACAGCATATTACAACTGACTTAATTCAGATACTGGAATTTGAAGGAAATATATAATGTATCGATTTATGTATGTCATCCATGGGGAAAATTTCTTAATCATTTAAGTCTATATACTTACTGCATTGCTTTATTTTAAGAAAAGAAAGGATACTTTTCCCTTGTAACACACCATGCTGTATTTGGAGCATTGTGCTCTTTTCGGCATCCCCCGATCTGTGCACTCTTTGTCAGCAGAGAATTAGCCTGATTAAGAAGCAGAGTTCATACCCTTGTGTGTTCCTGTTCCATTGAAACTGATTTATATTTTTAACACTTTATTTATTCCTACCTTATTTACATAATTGGAATTTTTCAGTAGTATTTTTTATTGCAGAAAGGTGAGAAATTGAATGTTTTGGCCAAATTAGCCTACTTCATGTTAGTTTGGCCAGCATGTTAATTTTCTCAGTTTGATCTGAAATAGCAATTACATCATGATGAAAGCCTAGCACAGGTTTTGTCTATACATTGCACGTGTTTATTAGCAAGTTTGGGGTGTGTGGGTTAAATATAACTTTCACTTGATTTATTATTTATGGCACAGCTCTTTTTTGACTGTGTATGCATATATGTATTTGCATATAAACACACATGTTATGTTATATAAAAGATGGCAGTGTGTGGTAGTAAATACATTTCTTGGCATGAACTTGGAATGTCAGCAGTAGTCATGAGTAGCAAATTTAATTCTTGCCAAGCTAAGAAGATAAGCAAATATTTAATGTTATATATGGTTGTTTTATGGGCTCCAATCTGCACATGTGTTCTCTTTATACTGCTTTTGTTGGGAGAGAGATAACTTTTTCTTCAAATTAAAAATATTATTTAAAATTCTGCATACCCAGGGAAGGCTTCCACCCAATGACTGGTCTTTCTCCTGAGCAAATCCTTACTTTTTTGCTGTTTCCATGGGTCATATCAAGGTCCAAGCCTGTAAATACTTATGTATCTATCTAACTGTGGTACTTTGAGAACTCTTAATGATGCAAATGAAATTCCTCATGGCAGAATAGTTAATCTTGGGAACAAATGCTTGCAGGTTTCAGTCCCAAGGCTGTTTTTGCTCTTCAGCTGCACCAATTCAACATTTTGGTATTCTCTTATAGTTCTCATGTGTGGGAGTGGTATGCAATGATCAGGTTATACCATATCTTGCAAAACAATAGCAAAATATATCTGTATGTTTTCCTCTGACTGTCTGTTGTTGATCTAAATACTCCTTTACTAGCTGCTTTAAAATGTTGGTTGAATGTACAGGAGAATGGTAGAAACCCTAATCAAAAATTGTAGGGCGGGGATGTTCGGAGAAGAATGAAGTACAATGTAAACTTGAGGAAGTGTCTGGTTTAATTTTTAATTTTTAAACTCTTATTTAACTCTACTACACTGTCATATATTCTTCAGGGAAAATGTTAATGCTGATTTAATATGTGTTTAGTAATCAGAATTTTGCAAGCCATTTGTGGTGTTTGGGTTGAAAGGACCCAGCTGGAGCATTTACAGGTGTGCTGAATGCAAATATTTAATCCTGGTTCATCTAAAGATGGTCTATTAACTAAAACTCAAAATGAAATATGGATAAAACAGTAACATTTCCTCCCTTAAGTGTAACAACTAATGTGCTCTTAATTGAGATACTTGTATTTCAAAATAATTTTTCTAAATTTAACTAGTGCTCTAAGGGAAATGAAGTGCTTATATTTTTCTTGCAGTGTGTTGTACTGTGAGTTGGGTTGTGTCGTTGTGGTAGCCCAGTGCTGGAGCAAATGGGCTGCCATTCCAAATCACCTTTTAAGTGCTTTTTAATATCTCTAGGAGATGAAGGGGAAAATAGGGATTTTGTGATTTTCATCCTGATTTACAGGACTGTATTTGCATAGAATTTATGAAATGCTTCAGTTTAATATTGAGTTTGTTTCATCAGCTATTTATGTGGAGAATTGCTGAGAAAAGTTGCACATACCTTTTGGGTTATTTTAAATGGACAGATTTGCTTTAAAAGAAGTTTTAATCTTTGTCACATCTGTGGTGGATTTGCTACACTTCCTGTAAAATGTTTTCTAAGGTAATGAATCTAACATTAACAAAGCCTACTTTTTTGTGTGTCAGTCAATGTGATTTTTCCCCCTCTTATTCCAATAGACTTTTTTTTGTGTTGTTTTTTCTTTCTCAAAAAAAAATTTACACTTAAATGCATTTTAAAAAGTAATCTAGATGAGAAATATTTTAATTGATCCATCAAACGTACTTGGATAATATAAGTGATAATATTTGTTAAATTTTCATTCAAGCATAGATTTAAGTTTCTAGAGAATGTTTTTAAATCAAGGAAAAGAAAAAATGGGTATATGCATTATTACCTGTAGCTTAGAGTAGCCTTGTACTTTGTGTTCTGCCTATGTTTATGTCTTGACTTGTATTTCTATTTTATCAATGCAAGTAAGAATGCTCCATATGCAAATAATATTTTTGTTTCCTTAAATATTCTTATCATCTTGTTTTCTCAAATATTCTTATCATCCATCTCTCTGGATAGTATTTAAGGGAGAGTGCAGAATGTATACTCTTTTTATGCAGTTCTTCACACTAGAGTGAAATATTGCCCTTTTGCACTTGTCCAGAGCTGTGGTGACCTGAGTTTTCTGCCATGAGTTTTCCATCTGGAAATTCAATCCACTTTCCCAAGGGCTGCCTTTTCCCCCACTGAGCAACTCTGGAAGGTGCTGGTGGGGGGAACTGGCTGTCTTCCTGTTGCTGCAAAATGGCATGCTGTGATTTAAATAATCCATCCTTGAAACTTGGACTTTTCCTTTTTGGTAATAGATTATTCCTAAATGAACCTTAATAAGAGTGCTGGCAGGTAGTTAACAGCAGCAAAGGCAATCATTCTGAGTATATGTCAGAGCTATAAAACTTAGGAAAGTAAAATATAATGAGGTGTTTTGTCTTATCTGCAAGGTGAAAAGGATAGGAATAGAAATGAATGGATTTGAGGACCTCATGGAGTACTGTTTATTTCTTTGATAAATGTTACAGCTTGTGCCACATGCCAGTGGAGCAGTCATTTTTTTCTGGACATTTAAGCAGCTGTTTCATCTGACCTTCAAGCCTGAGCTCAGATTTAGCTATTGCTGCTAAACCTGGTACCTCTCTCACTTCCAGTGTTTAACAAGTATGAATCCAGCTCCAGAATTGTTTACTTTGCATGGTTACTGACAAACTTCTGCTGTTTTTTTCCTTTTTCTTGTGCCAAGCACCACCACCTTCATCTGTGGTTACCCTCTCTGAAAATGCAAAATGTCATCATGAGAGACCGAATAACCGCCCTGCCTTTGGTGGGACTTGTTGTACCTGCCTGTACTTGGGGTTAGACTCTGACATGGCCTTTCCACGCACAGGAGGTGGAGAGGAGGCAAATGCTCACCCGGGGCAGGGGCTCTGAAGGGCTCAGGGGAGATGAGCCCTGGCCTGGGATTGCTGGGGGGAACCTCCTCTTCCCCTGCCAGAGCAGCAGCTTTGGGTCTGCCACAGCCAGGCGTGGATGGTCCAGGGTGCTCCCTAATCCAGACACCTGACAAACGCCCTGAAACCTGCACTAGCAAACCCAGATTTTTTGGCCAGTCAAGCTGCAGTGGCAGTAAGTTACTGCTCTGTAAATTCTGCAAAGCTCTTCCTGGAGCCTGGCTCATTTTTGTACTTGCCAAAACTTTCTCAAAGGCTGTTTTGGGTTGACTTTTTCTTGGGACTTGGAGTAATATGGGAGTGAAGACAAGATGCCTCAAACAGGGCAGTGACAAATGCACAAAGAAACAGTGAAAAATGAGGAGACAAGGATCTTAAGGAAAAATCATAATAAACATCACATATAGGCTACCCACTTATGCCAGCTCAGCTTTCAGGGTGTTTTTCTAGACTCAGTTAATATATAGCACAGGCTTCCCTTCAGTTAGGAAAAACATTAAAAATATATTAATCATCCTTAAACAAAAAAACATGTGTTTGAATGACAGGGGAAAAGCATGCAACATCAAAGTAGATGTTTCTGAATTTTGAACACTCCCTCCATACCCTTCTCCTGAAGTAATTCCTAAAATTTACAAAACATCCCTGCCATCCCCAGGCCTGGCGCTGGTGCCTGTAGACCTCTGTGCTGGCACCAGGGCAGCTCCAGAGTCAGGGGACAGATTTGGTACCCTGGGCATTTGCAAGATGATGCCCCCACTTCTTATCCTCTGTATCAAAATAATTCAGATTCAGCTGACAATTCTTGAGAAGAGGACTGTGTTTGCTCTCACAGCAGATGAAATGGAGTAGCTGTGCTTTCAGAATGAAGCAGCACTATGACCTTTAGCTTGCCTTTAATGTGGGGAGTTGTTTGTCATCCACTGCAACAGCATTCAGTGACAGAAGGGACAAGAATGCGGCGGGGGAGTGGGAACAAACCTATTCGCATGCAACTTGTGGATATCTGAACAAGCTGAATTGGGGCTGTAAATGCAGAGCCGTTGCTGTATGCACCAAAACTGCTCTTGTTCACCAGGCACTGAATGCTGTTGCAGTGGATGACAAACAACTCCCCACATTAAATTATGTTTATGCAACATTAAAGCACATCAGAATTAGAAACCCAGTGCTTTTAGCACTATAACAGAGGTGAAGGGTCCCTATTCCCACAAGCTGCCTTGCTAAAGTTTTGCATGGTGGCCTCTGTTAACTGTAACACCCAGACTCAGGAAGACTTAAACATACATTTTATCTGGCTTCTATTCAGGAACCATGTGGGCAATTTAAACAGCTGCTTCACTGGCATTCATGAGCTGAAGGTTCACTGAGGTTCATGATGCTCTCCTTTCTGAAGGATGCTTTCTGAACTAGGTACCAATCATGTAGTCAGAGGAAAGAGGGGAAGAAATAGCAAACTGGAGGGAAAAAAGAAAGGATTTAAGGATAGAAATTTGTGCATATTTACTCTCACATGCAAATCAAAAGGTGTCAGAATAATAACCTCAAATTTGAAAATACTGAATAGATGTTGCACTTGGGAAAAATGGGCAGACTGATGTCAGAGGAGCATGAGTGCAAAAAAAATTTGTCTGAGAGAAATGTTTTCAGAAAAGGACTTCAGAGCTAGTTCTAGGTGAATATTTGACTTGACTGAGATGAGAAATTAATTTGTGACGTTAACAACTAGGTGCTGTGTTCAGCAAGAAGGAGAGTCAGTTTAATAAAACATAAGAGCACAGAAATGAGGCTATGGGGATCACTTGTCTCTTTGTGGAGCTTTCCACCCATGCATGAATCACAGCAGCCCCTGGAGAATCTCACCACATCCCAAAGGGAAGAGGCTGCACCATGGCAGCTTTTTTGGAACTTATGAGCAATTGTTAGAGAAGACAAGGTCAAAAAGCTGTATTTCGCCCTGGAAGCAGAAGTGGTGAGCAGATGGAGGAGTTCCTTCCCCAGCCTTGAGCCACCTTTGAGATAGTCCAGTCTCTGGGAGCTTCCCATTGGTGTGGAAGGGCTCCCTATGCTGGGCAACCAACTCCTACAGAATATATTGCTTTTTGCATGGTGCTCCTCTGGCAGAGATCAAAGAAATCAGCACCCAGTCATCTCCCAGTATTACAGATCCTCAGGCCACTGTGCAGAGCAAACATCCCCTTTCCCTGTTTGGATTTTCTCAGACATGCAGAACTATTCTTAGAAATCCTGTTTCTGGCCTCATTATCTACTTTGTCTATCTTGTATTGTAGCACTTTATTTTCCTTGAACAACATCTTAAAAATGCCAACATATCCAGCACAGCTAATTTGCAGACCAGCAAACTTGTTTTCAGCACCTTCTAATCTCTTAGAGAAAGACGCCGCTTTATTTTCCGTAGCAGAGCCAGTCTGCGAGGAGTCTGGTCTTTCTTGGATCAAACCCTGTTCTGAAGCGCTGCTGGTTTCACATCTAACATAACTGTCTGCCACACAGGACTTGCAAGAATGGATACAATTCCATTTACTGCCGGACTTCTTGGGCAGTGTTGGAAGTTTGTTTTTAAACATGATGAAAACAGAAGTCCTGCTCACCCCTTTCTCCAGTGTCACCTCCGCAATCATAAGAAATCTCCGAAAAAGGTGCAGCCAAGCAGCCAGAGACAGGGGACTGCATGGTCTGACTGTCTCTCTCTTGCCTGTGAGCTGGTGAGGAGGAAGAACTCACCCTTGGGCCTGTAATTTTCAAAGTGCAATAGGTAAAAAAGGAACTGGTACATTTATAGAGGCTTAGTCCTTCAGGGACTGTTATAACCTATGGTGCAGGTGAAGCCCCCAGCTCTGGATGTCCTTATGCCACCTTATGACTGGAAGTTAGGAGGGCAAAAGCTGGAGGGGAAGCCACTGCACTCTTGTCTTTAAGGGTACCTTCAGATTCAGATGAGCCCTCTCCTTGGCTGCCAGGGCTGCTGTCAGAGGCACAACAGAGCTGGATGAACCTTTGATCTGGTGCAGTACAGACACCTTTATATGAAAAGCTTGGGTCTTGTCTACTTAAGGAGGTGAGCAAGTGGAGAGGCCACTCTCACTGTTTGAAATACCCGTCCCTGGTTGTATGTTGTAGAAGACCTCTGAGATTGGAAAGCACCAGGAACTCAAAACCTGTGCTGCAGGGTATAGTGCATGCAATTGTGGGTCTAAAAATTCCAGAGGAATGCATCCAGTATTATCTACTGCTCCTCTTGCCTTTGTTCAGCCCCCGAAGAAAAAGACAAATGTGCTTTTCTCTCTATGCTAATTGGAGTGAGGAAGGAGATAGCTGGTAAAACCTACTGATAAGATTTAGACAGAGGTGCCAACAATTCCCAAGAAGATGTGGAACATAAAATGTAAAGCTTTTCCCAGAAGAGCAATTTCTAACCACACTGCTAATTATGCAAGTCAAATGCAAGAGAAGCACTTACTGTTTACTCTCTCAAATAAACTTCAAACGCAGTGCAGACCTCCTTTACTCCCAGGCATAGACAGGGACATTGCTGTGATGTCAAATTTGTCCACCACTGCTCCAGCATGTTTTACTTTCTAATTTATGGGTTGTCATTTGTTATGCAGTTTCCCTGTTCCCAGACCTTCCACACATTGCTAATGAGCTCATTTTCCCTGAAGATAGGTATTGATAAATGCCTGGCAGGCAGCAGGCTGCCCTTTATAGTGAAGCTTCCTCCCAATAAAAGCTGTAATGGCAGCAGATGCATTGTAGAATCAAATGGGATCAATATGTTCTGCTCAGACTGAAGACAGTTAGGCTTACTCTGAGCAAAGCAGAGGTGAATTCCAAAAGAGATGTTCCAGGTCTCGTATAATGGGGATTATGAGACCACTGAGCCATATAAGATATTTTAAAGCCTATTCAGCAAGCTTGCTGGCAAGCCTGCTGCATAATCAGGTATCAAATGGCCAATGATGTGGAGTCTGTCCTGATAACTTCCTTGTTTACTGTGGTATGGGATACAGGAGCATCCACAAGAGCTTTGGAGAGTGCACAGGAACAGGCCTCTGCCCACCCTGCCTGTGAGGGCATTGCCTTTCCTGTGGCGCTCCTGTCAAAGTCAGAACCTGCCACAAGTGACTCATTTTCCATGAGTGATGAGGCTTCGAAAGGAAGATATAAAAAGAGTTAATGGAAGCGGGGGAATGTTTCTGAGTCAGTTGGCCATGTAAATTTTGAGTGGGGCTTCCCAAACATAACTTCCAATATTTGAGTTAAGTGAATTAACAAGGAGCTATTGAAGCAATGAGCAATGAACAGTGGATATTTGGCTGCCACAGTGTGGTTTTGATCATAAGTGTGTTGGAAGGACTGTACAAATTTGCTTTCTTTACTAAAAGTCCTAAAATACCTAATTTGTGTTTTGGGGTTTTCTTCAAACTTGTGAGATAAAATATAACTACTTTTTTTTTGCATTGATTTTACTCATCCTCTCAGCACTCCTTTCCTGTGACATGATCTAATTCTATCTGCTTTCCTGATGGTAAATGAAAACATCTTGGGAATGCGATATGGGCACAGGCACAAATTTTAAAAGCAAGGAATGATCAAAGACAGCACTGGCTAACCACTGAACAACTTCTAATTAGCTTTCAGCTATCTTTATAGAAAGCAAACAGAATGATAAGGAGTAATTATTCATACACAGGCCACATAATTTAGACAAATAACTTGTAAAACACAGCAATCAACCTGCATTGCGATCTCTTTTTTAATTAGAATTCATATTTGGGATCGGTGGGAGGTTTCTTCTGGTTTAAAAGAGGGGAAAGATGTAAGCTATAGGATTAGAGAAGAAAAAACACAATAATTCACCTGGTTATCTAGATAAATCCGAGCCAAATGTGGCATTCTTGCCTTGCTGCATCATTGTGAAGAACTAGCCTTGCCACAGTGAAGCCTGAATATCTTTCTCCCGTCTCAAAGGAGACACACGAAATATTCCGGATGTTTTCTCCCTGTGTCACATTATTCAAAGTTAGGTGTTGCACAATTAATTTGCTTTCAGAATGTATTGTAGAAGCCACTAGACCTCCAAGTTCAGTGCAGAATTTAACCATCTCTTTTTCCCAGGATATGAGCATATATATGTCGGGTGGTTCTTTATTTGGTTTTCTCTTTCTGGGATTTTAAATATTTCTGAGTCCTTCCCGATATTTGCCGCACTTCCTACTTAATGTGTCATACATATTTAGTTAGTGTGTTGTGTGCTCCCTCTTAGAGATATTAATAAGATGTTAAATAAGATTGGTTCGAGCATTTATCCAGCAATCACTTGCTCTTTGCCCTTATAAAGCCATTTATGACAACACACTCTATCCATTGCATTTTTTCTCTCACTTAATATTCTGCTGCTATATTGGTCTTGGCTGTTTCTAATGGAATTTTCCCCAAATTATAATCAAGAGTCTGAGATTAAGAATCTGGACTTTTGTATGTAATTGAATTTTTAAAAATCTAATTGAATTTATGTCGTTTGGATTTGTCAGCTTGTATGAAGCAGTGAAACGATTTTCTCCACTTGCAGCTTTAGTTGCTGCTGATTATTGTGTGTCATGACAAGGCCCTTCATTATCTATTTTGGCTGATTGCTTCATTGCTTTCTAAAGGTAGATTTATTGCACCATTCTTGCATGCATCTTTCCCTCCCTTTCAATGATCAGCCATACCTTTGCTTTCCTGCTCCTCCCATAACTTGTTGCCAATTCCCATTCTGTTTAATCTTTGGAAATTACTCAGTTGTTACTCATAATTAAACAGGTACTGAAATATTTTTTTCTGTTTATTAAATATCAGTTCTCAATATTGATACATCATGCATGCTTGGAAAAAGAGCAATAGCATATTAAGAACCTATTAATGTACTAAAGTAAAATTAATCTTAGAAAGGAATAATTAATTCCAAATTTTAATGAGATCAGTTAGTTTTGTTTCTGAAGATGAACACATTTGGTTTAGCATTCAGTTATAGATACAGAATCAATTTTCTGTTTATGATGTTCCCAAGAATGCTCACTGCAAACAAATTTTTTTAAAGACTTTTTTTTATCAGTACAATCTCAAAAGCCTTTTTAAAGGCTCTTCATGAACGCAATATGATGAAAAATCATGGGAAAACAGAGTGGTGTTTGAGGATGCAAGTACAGTTTAGATGAACAGTGCAAATACTTGTAGTGCAGGCTGGGTTTTCACTATGTTAAGGGAACCGGGGACTTTACATAAATTCCAACTAGCACAGAATGTGGCTGCCAGGTTTCTTATGAAAAGGAGATGACAGGAGCACATTCGATTTATTTTGAAAATGTATTGGCTGCCAGTCAAATACCATACTGGTTTGGAAATTGCTTTCCTTGTTTGTAAGGTGTTACACAGTCCCAGCCTATCTCTTTGACTGTCTTTGTCCTCACATTCCTGGTCAATCTCTGTGATTTACTCAGTTCCAAGAGTCCTCTAAAGACCAAGGACTTTAATTTCTTACTGACAATTTCTTCTACAGAAGTTAAGATTGTCCCTGATTTTTGCTGCAGCCCTTATGGAGAATTTCCCTGAGCTGGAGCTGGCTCACTGCTAAGTGCCTTGTTGAATTAATCTCTCAGTATGACATTGTCTGCAGTAGTTTTGCACTGCACAGAGTAAGAGAAGAATCAGGCTTTTGCTTGTTTGAAAGTTAAACACGAAGTAGTAACTTCTTTTTCGAGTGTAGCTTTTCTGATGCATTGATTATACTTAAAAAAAAACCAAAAAACAAACCATCCCAAAACCACGAGAAAAAGACCCAAAACCGCTGAGGGTTAGTTTTCTGTGCCAGTCATTGTGCAATATTTTCATGACAGCTGGTAGAAACACATTTTTTTGTCCCATGTCAGACTTCATTTGATTTTTTCTTTCAATTATTATGCAGGAAATCTTTACAATTTATGACAGGTTTTTATTTTGTAAAAAATTAATGTCAGATCTGCTTGTGAATTTATTTCCCCACAACATTTTTTTCCTCCTTTTATTGTTTTCTGCATTTTCCCCTTTGCTCTTCTTTTTTGCCTGCACTTTATAGAAAGTTCTCCAGTCATGATTTTACATGTCAAAAAAGCCTTTTTCTTCCTTCCCACTCACACATTTTGAGAAACATTCCAAACTTTTGATAAATTACAGTGGTAATGTTGTAATGCTCCATATTTTACCATGTTTCTTCAGTTTTGGAAAAACATTTGAACTCTTTGGAGTGTGCAGCTCTTAGCATGACAGAGTGACATCAGGGGAGAGGGGAAAGAGAAGAAGAAAAAAAGAGAAGGGCGCCAATATTATTTTTCAAGGACATACGTCTAGATATCAGCTTTTTCTTTTTTTTTTCTTGAAGAAACTTTTCTCTAGAAGAGACAAACTCACCTTGCTTTCTCCACTAAACAGGTGGTAGATGGGACTGGAAATTTTTGATTTATTTTTACAACCACTTTGTTTATTTTCACCAAGTCACTAAAGAACTTGACTTATTCTTTTTTTTCCCCCACAAGGATATAATCTTTCCTGCTCTTGTTTAATGTTTTACAGTTTAATTAAATTCATTCCATAATTTGAAAACCACAAATAGGCGTTTTTCCACCTCAAATAAGATGGTAGCTTAGGATCAAATAAGCCACCACCAGTGCCACCCACTGCCACCCACTACGGTGACCTAAGTGGGACCTGCAACCTGTCCACCTGCAGTGCCCGAGCTGCTGGATGATGCCTCTGCTGGCTCTTGTTTTCCAGGGTTTTGAACTTGGGAAATGATTTTCCGAAGACACGGATATTCAACAATACCAGCTTTAAAAACTCCCCAAACTTAAAAAAGGAGCAGATTACTGGCCAAGCATTTTGTGGGCAGGTACCAGGCAGAAAGAAAATGAGTTATTTACAGTTGTGCTACCAATTAAGCACACGGGAAAGTAAAAATAAATGCCCTCCGTGTCTTCTTGCCGTTTGCATGTAGAACACAGTTGTACAAAAGTAATAACAATGAATCCCTGCTTTCCTTTTTGCTTGACCACTAAATATGCTTTTTCTCCCTGGGGGGACAGACCAAGATACTTAGCCAAGGGTGTGTTTTATTTCTCTCAGTACTTCTGCTGCTCTTTTCTTAAACCAATGTGGTGTGTACTCATAATTTTTTATAAAGCACAAAATAAGTATAAACATAGCTGTACATAGTTACAGTTCTGCAAAGCCAGGTTCCTTTCCAATAGCTTCTGTTCCCTTCCCTCCTGCTCTTATTTTTCAATTTTTCTTGGACAGATCGTCCTGCCTTTATTCTCCTTTCAGCATTGCACAGTGAAGTTTCTGTCCAGTTCTCTTTTGTTTAAGATGTGTGCATGATTTTCATACCGATAATAAAAAGTGAATTAATGGTGCTGATTTCTTTACAGGACCACATCAATACCTCTTATTTCATGTAGGCAATATCCCTTCCATATTACACTTACTCCTTCACTGAGGAGCAGTAATTTTGCTGATTTACTAAGCTTGGTGATGTGCATAAATGAAGGGAAAGACAAAATAGAGCAGAGTATTTCTACTTGTGGTCTAACTGGAATAGTCAGAACTCTTCTGAGCAAAATTGGAGTGGTTTGGGAGTAAAACAAGCAGAAATTTTGTTGTAGTTTTGTTTATTTGGATCAGAATTAGGATTGATTTTCCTTTGGGTCTTGTTTCATTTGAACTTGCAACCAGTGGAGTGGGTCAGGGAGAATAATCTGAAATAAACCTGTCTTTGGCCAATTTCTAGATGAAAAGCAAGTGAATGAACTAATGTTCCTCATTAGCAAGCTTTCATATTATCTTTTAGGTTTGTTAAGTGCTTACAATTTTTTGCTCAAATTTACTCTTTGAATCCTGAATTACCTTTAATCCACCTCAACAATTACATGCCTGGCAGTATCCCAAACACAGCAGCAGCCTCTCCCATGGTGGGAGGGGCCATCCATGCCAGGATGAAAAAATAATAAAAAAAATCCAAACATGCAAAGAAAGTATTGCTATTATTCTTAATGCATGCTTTTTGCAAGCAAGGAACCAGTATTTGTAACAGGGGGGAAAGCCTTATAAAATACTACCCAATAGCTAATGCTTTTGCTCCCTTTTTGGGTTGTGTAATGCATAATAATGATCCTCTTCTGCACAAGCTTCCTTTGATATTCAGACTCTGTTGCAATGAACGGCTCCTGCCTCAGAAAGAAAAGCTGTAGTACCAGATGGGAACGAATAAGCACAGATATATCCAACAAAGACAGTCCTGAGCTCGATGTAAAGTTTACTAGCAACAAGTAGAAAGAACACAAATACAATGTACTATAAATCAGTATAACTATAGAAACACCATTAGAGGGAGCTCTGTTACTTAGACCAATAGTTTTGATCCGACAGATTGGTAATCAAGCTGCAGATTTGATTAAAAAAATAAAATAACTTCAGGTCTAAGCATGGCCTTCAAGAAAGCACTGTGAATGTGGGTATCTTTCTTGCTGAAAGGGCACGTTGGTCCCAGGCTGCTCCATATAATAGTATCTGTAAAAACTCTAAAACTGACTCAGTCCTTTTCATTTTCCTTGTTTTCCCCTCCCTCCATCTTCCTCAAGGTAGTGAGATATTGGCTTGAAAGTAATTATTCTTTAGTCTTTCAAATATGTGCTGTTTGTCTCCTTTTGGTTTTTTTGTGCATAATCCAGAGGTTCATGTATAGTAACTGAGCAGAGGGAAATGGGCCTGGGATTGGAAAATTTATTCCGTAGTGTTATCTCTACAGAATGCACAGTCGAAAGGAAATAAAAATGTGTCTTAGAATTACCTAGTGATGAAATGTAGAAATAGTATCAAAGAAGTGAGAAAATATCACTATTCTCTTACTATATTTATATCTATTTTAGAATGCATGAGGTATAAATCTGTAATTAATATGGTATTTTTTGCATTGCTTTTTTTTTCCTTTTCTGAATCTTATAAATAATTCACATAGTTTATTAATTGGTTAAATGTTAGTCATTGAAAAATTATTCTGTTTGTTTCTTACCAGCAGTAGTTATGACTAGAGTTCCCTGCCTTTGCCCTACGTAATACATAACGCCCGTTCTTGAAGGGGATTTTTGACTGTCAGTTTTCTTCCTTCCTCATCCAGTGATGCTTAACCAAAGTCTGCAGAAGGTGAGAATTCTAAAATGGCTTCCAATTTTATTAGTTTTTTAAAAATAACCCAGCAGAGAAAAGGGACTTAACTTGGGTCACTACCAAAGACTAGGTTGTAGTGAACGTTAATCTCTTATTACGGATAATGGTGCATCCATGCATCAGTTCAGTGTTAGGCACAAATTCTCAGGAAAGCAGGCTTTGCTGGCTCTGCTGTTGACAGAACAACTGCAATCTCCGAGGGAGGATACTTATGAAGATACCCTGAGATGGGATCATTATCAATGTTTTAAATTCTTGGTCCTAGAAAGCCAATAAATTTCATCTGTCTAAAAGCAGAAGATACGAGAAATAAGTAAATAGAGAAAAGGAAAGCAGGGCTCTACTTCCTATGTCTGAGTCCGAAGAGAGGAGCTGCCTTGTTTGTGTGCAGAGCCAAGGCAGTGGGGCTGGGCTGGAGCACAAGGCAGCGCCTAGCACGGATCAGAGCCCAGCACAGATTGATGCAGCAGCCAGACCTCGCTGTGTGCTGTGTGCTGAGTGCTGGGCTGGGGGAGAGATCCCTGCCCTCCTCAGGGACTCTGCACTTCGGAGCCACACATCCCAAACCAGGACATTTATTGGATTTGAGGGCTTGATATGAATAAGTGAGCCAATTTATAAAAAAATGGTGTAGTCCCTGACTAGTTGCCACAATTGTAATGTTCCTTGAGTTCCTAAATAAATATGGACTGACCGAAGAATACCAGCCATATCCGAGAAGGCAGCCATTAGCACCGGGGTTCTTTTCCTCCTCTTGTGTGGCCTCTCTCCTTACACTTGTGGTAGCTTGTCAGCACTTTCTTTAAAGGTAACACAAAGCCCCCTGAACCTCCCAAACAATGAAAAATGAATTACCATAATGTATAATAAATAAGAATCGCCTCTTAAATCAGTCAGTGGCTTTGTTAAAGGGGTCCCAGAGCCTTTTGCATTTCCAGAACTGCTGTGAATTAGGTCACGCTATCCTCAGGAAAGATGGCTGCAGCAGTGGGGAAGGAGGATTTCTTAATTTTTTTCAATTGCGAGGGGACAGAACAGCAGCATTCAGGGGAATGAGTCACAGTGACCAGCTCAGGAACTCAGGAATAACAGACAAAACCGTGAAATAAATTTTAATAACAAAGAGTGGTGTTTAAAATTAACTAGTCTAGATAACCTGGTGGCAACACACTAACACCTTGGCTCACACTGTGAAGTGCCTAACCCAGGAATGTGTACTTCCACTGATGTGAAGCCCTTTGCTCTGCCTTTTTTTCTTTCTTTCTTTTTTTTTTTTTTTTTTTTTTTTTTTTTTTTTTTTTTTTTTTTTGCCCCCCCCCCACAA
>VZRN01002471.1:1503378-1544544 GCA_013397935.1 Dasyornis broadbenti | reverse complement strand
TTTTTTTTCTTTTTTGGTCCCCTCCCAGAAATCTGTGGTACTATCTCTGAAGCCAGATCCCATACAATGGTAAGATGGCCAAAATGTGGTCCTTACGAGAAACTGAAATATTTCTTCCTGAAAGTCAAAGGAGACATGAAATCTGAGTGCTGACAAATGTGGGCAATATTGGGAAAAATGTTGAATGAGGATAAGAAATTAGTTAATAACACTGTTATTTACTTTGCCTGAATTTCCTCACCCTCTCTGGCAAACCTTTTTTGCATCAGAAGAGAATCTGGGTAATTTGAGACTTCAGTCACTAATGGCAAATACAGCAGGATACCAGAGGCAGTGCTTTCCTGCATTTATTGTGGAGGAGCACTGATTGCAGGCGATTGTATTGATCCATTCAGCCATTCATTTCACATCATTGGAAAATGAATTAATTTTGACAGGCTTTGGCAAGAAGTCATTACTCTGTAGCTTAATGCTTAATAAACTGTCATCTCTCCTTTAACAGTGTAAGACCAATTGCCAGACAGCCTGGGGATGCAGGGGAAGTCTAAAGACTTCATTTTTATCTGAAATTAGATTAATAAAATACCAGATGATATGGGAACAAATAAACAGAAATGAGTACATGAAATAAGCAAGCAGGTAACTCACCTACAAAATGGAAAGAAAAATTCTCAAAAAATAGAACAATAGGGAAGGAGATTGGACTTTAAGCCTATATCAGAAATTTTGCAGTGGCAAAAAGCATGAACTACCGCTTAAAGCTCTTGGAGCATCACTTTCAAAATTTTGTAAAGTGAGGTTATTCTTGGTAGTTTCAATGGTATAATTTTCTGTACTCTAGACCAATGCTGTTTAAATGTTCTTAGCATGTTAATTATCAAGATTTTGTGAATGTGAGGGGGAAAAGCAACCTGCATAGAAAAAGCCATATATGCAACACACTGCTTTGGTAAATGATTGATTGGCTTCTTTGCCTCCATCTGCTTTCAGATGCTGAGATCAACCATCACTTTGAACAGTAAAAAGGATTTTCTCAGGCTGTGATAAAAGCTTTGAATATAGCATGATCTTTCTAATAATTTTTGTTGTGTTTTCAGATGTGATTATATGATATTATATTTTATAAGTTCTCCCAGCAAAGCTCTTGACTTTAATTTAAAGTGCCATCTAAAACAAAAACAAAAAACAAAACAAAACAAAACAAAACAAAAAAAAGAAAAGAAAAAGAAAGGAAATGCACTGTGTAAAATTAATAATCCCATTTCTGTATCTATGGTATTTACTGTGCCAGATGTTCTGGCCTTTCTGTGTCTACTCTTTGTGAAGTTTTATTCTGGGTAAAAGGTTAGGAAAGACGTCCATAGCTGGTACTTGAAAAAGTCCTGCACTAACATGTGGGAAACAGTGATAATCCATGTGAAATGGATTATTGTTGCTATACCAGGGGATTTTTTTTCCCTTTTTGCTCTTATTCCAACTCATCATCAAGCTGTTGTCCAATTCTCTCACTTGCAAGTGAAATTAATTTCCTTCATGTTTTACGATAGAAGACAGCTTGATGAAATCACTTGAGGATCCTAGTGACTCTTCCAGCTAAGCAGAATGAAATGGCAGTCCCCTGTCTTTTCTAATGCAGCTAAACCAGGTCTTCTGTCTCTCTATGTGGCAGTGCATGCCCCAGTGCATCTGTCCCATCACAGCAAATGTATAGGAGTATAACCCAGCCTCTAAAGGCTTCTTCCCTTCCCATCTTATTCCAAAGAGTTTGGGCCTCCTGAAACTACTGATCTGTGACAGATTATGGAGAAAAGCAGTAGCATATCTCAGTGGTGTCAGCTCCTACGTGCAGTACAGTGAGACTGGAGAGAGTTAATGTCTGAAGCAACATTTATCTGTGGGATAGCATGGATTGTCTGTGCTAGAAAAGATTTGGCAATTTGCTATTCTGGCAGGCTTTCCTAGTGTAGCCACAGCTTATACTGGCAAGCTAGTGTTTTGTCTGTATGTAGTTTATACCAGTTCCCTGAATGAAATGTGCTATACTGGCAGAGTCCTTCTCCCTCCCACCCACACACAGCAGCATCTACTTTGGCATTCAGTACACAGCAGCAGTTTTGATTATAGATCTATTAGTGTAAGAAAAATCATGCTCTTTGGTAAAAAGGGGGCTGAAAGCATGGAAGTGTTGGGTAGAAATCTGTCTTTGCACTCTGGATATATAGGGGAATTGTAATCCTGTGTGGTTGGTGAGTTGAGTTACCAATGCCGGTGCAAGATTAGTACTCCAAGAACACTGGTTTGCTACTACACTTTCCAGGTGGAGAGCCCAGAGGCATTTCTTCTCTGTGTTGCACAAGATTGGTGGGTGAGAAACTACAGCCATTGATCAGTTTACTCTTACAAATAACCCTCTTTACCCTTACAAAAAAGCCCCCTTTTTTCCTGAGGAGATGTGGAGTTTGAAATGCTGATGGCACAGAAGCCCTTGTCTCTGTTATCTCTTTTTATGGTTCTCTTTGAAGGGGAGAATTTCCCTGCCTGTGGCTGAGATAACAGAGAGATGCAAAGTGGTGGGATTTTTCACAGCACTTGACCATATGCAATAAAAGGCCAATTTGGACATACATCCCAGTGAACTTGGAAACATCAGAGTTTTGCTGGTTTAATGTGGAAATCAAAGTGTTTCAATAGCTCTCCCAGCAGAGCTATTACCTCCTAATTGTTTTTTTCTTCATTTGCCCCCCACCTCTTAAAAGCACAATGCCTTACTACTTAACTTTAAAGTTTAGAAAACTGTAAGTAGGTGGACTGGGATTGATTCTTACCTATCTCTAACAGGAGAACAAGGGTTCACAGGTGGGGGCTGCGGGGACCAAGGCCTGAAACCCCAAGTTCTCCATGACATAAGCAAAAGAACCTCTGGGCTGAGAATATTTGAGGTGTCAGACTTTCACATGGGCTCCAGCCACTACTGGAGAAAAACTCATTAGAGAGACCCTCTGAGGTTTAGGGAGCAAACCAGACCACACTGGGGCTGAGAATCAGTGGAGCTGAAAATGGAGACTGGGAGAATGCTCCTCACCTTTCCCTTTCACTTTGTTGTTTTGGGGTTGTGAGGTTTTAAATTTTTTAATTTTCCTGTGTGCCAGCTGAGAGATTGCTGCAGGCTGGAGATGGTTAGATGCACCCCAGTATCACTGTTCTTATGTTCCTGTGTATATGGGGTTAAATCAGCACAGAGTTCAAATTTCTAGAGCCAGAAAATATCCGTCTTGTAATGTTCCTACCATTAAGCAGTATATTCTTTGCAGAAACACTCAAAAATTAAGGTTCCTATCCAGGTACCTTCTTGATAAAGAATGTTTGGCACAGTTAAAATTTTCAGGTTTTGAGTAATATGTTGTTAGGAACTGGAGATAGCAGCACACAATAAATTCTCTTTTGCTTTTGGCTGGGCACCTAAAGCCATCTGACTGAGCCTGGAAGGAAGTTTGGCATTGCTGCTATTTAGAAGATTGGCTAATGCAAGGATTTGGAATATAAAAAACAAATCAGAAGAAATATTTCATCTTCATAAGGTGGTCCCAAGGCTCAGTCCTGCAGCCTTGCTCATGCAAGACCAACTTCTCATACGGCTTATTCATATTAGGGGGAAAATCTCATGATTGGGCCATTTGCTTGTCAGGATGATGAACATTTCTCCAGCTGTTTGGGCCCCTGGCATGCCGTTCCTCACTGGGCTGTCTGTGCCCGTTGAAGTCACAACAAATTGGACAGCACAGAGGTGCAGATGGCTCAGCACAGCTCAGGGCCACAGAGAAAGCACAGACAGGGCTCTCCCAAAATTCTCCCAGCCCTGGTGCATGTGCAGCCTTCTGCTCCAGGCTGTGTCCTGTGCCAGGCTGGTTGCCAGCAGCCCAGGCACGCATCTTTTGTCAGATTCACCCTCCTGTTTCTGTTGTTACATTGTTTTATTTATATTTATTTCTAGCTGCCACTTTCCTTTGTCTTGCCTTCTCCTCCTTGCCTAGGCCCTTTATTTTGTCTGGTTTTGTGTTCCCTCGGTCTCAGCCTGGGACGGGGCAGGGCTGATGTTGCTGTATGGGGCCAGCCCTGGTGCTGGGCTGGGGGTGGCAGAGTCTCGGGGACCCTGGTAACACCAGTGAGGCCAGTTCTATTTTGGCTCTTGTTTTGGTGTTTCCAGGCCTCAGGAAGGGAGTGGGGCCAGGTCCTCCCCTGCTGCGAGGCTTTTTTGGCCAAGGAGCCCCTTGGAGCGCAGCCTTGTCTGTGTACTGCTCATAGCCCACCCTTGGCTTGTGGGGAGAGTGCAGGACCCTTAAAGTCCTTTCAAATGTAAGAAAGGACATTGGGATGGCTGGGGAGCAGCTGCTCCCAAATGGACACGATATTCCCACATGTTTGTGCCTGGGGATGCCACGTGGCCTGGCAGCCAAGCCTGCGGGCAGCAGCGCAGGCCTGGCCCCGGCCGGGCGGCCATGTCAGGGCCCTGTGGCCGGGCAGCGGAGCGGCTGCTGGGGCTGTGGGGAAACACAATCCATTTTCCATTTCGTCAGCACAAATTGTATCACTCCTTTCTCCCCGTGCCTCTAGAAATGCGGTTTGCCTTAGTTTGGAAGATACCTTGCCCTCAGCAAGTAAATAAATGCCAACTAAAATAAAAAGGAAGCACAAAGCAATAATGAGGCTGCCACGCGCCGGCTGTCGGAGCCTCTGGAGGCTGGATGGGGGAGCAGTGTAAGGGCTGGAATCTCATTTAGATCCCTTCGAGCTTTCAAACTGCTTGCAAATTTCCCTAAACACCTGAAAACTTAGTGATAGTTCTACTTCTTACCTACTTTACCTACCATTTCTTGAAAATGTTTAAATATGCCACCCCCCAATTCATTTTTGATGGATGTATCATAAAAAGAAATATACCTTACCACTGAAGGACAGGGCATTTATTAGCAGAACTTTGTCACAGACAGCTGGAGTTTTTTCCTAAACAATGCATTGTTCCTAAAATAAGCTGTAGAAAATAAGAAATGCTTTTTGTTTTTTAAAATCCTTAAGTCCTAAGTAAACTGAGAGAGATTTAACTATAAATGGGAAGAGCCTAGAAACAACTTTGAAGGGACTTTATGTGTGAAAGAGGTAGACTTCACATTAGCCACATCAACTACACACTCATTAGGAAAAAAGAGTTATGTAGCACATTGCTTATCTCTGAATAATTTGCTTCATATGTTTTCCCATCAAGATGGTGGTAGGTTAAACACTTAATTTATTTATGCTGTATACTCTTGTTCTCTCTGATGCTTCATGCCAAACTGCTGTGGTAAAAAGAAGTCAAATATATTAAAGATGTATATTTTAATTAAAAATATTAGGAAAAAACCCCATATTAGTGTTCCTTTTTTTTTTTTTTATTAACAGCAGATTGTTGGCCGACTAGGCAGCAAAGTTATTTATTTGGAAGACACATGTTATGCTGTGGAATATTACTGCAAGTAGGACATTGCATTTGATAAGTTGTTCTGTTGGCAAACTGCTTCACTTCACTTCTGCTATGTTGTGGGAGCACTGGGCAGATTCTCTCATGGTGCAAACTGGCACTGCCCTACCAACACTGAGACTGAAGTCACAGCTACCAACAGAACCACATTTCATGTGAGCAGAAAGAAATCAGTTCTGTGATGAACTCATTTAGGGCTGTTATCTCTGAAATGGTCAGAAGAAAATAAGGCAGATGCATTGCACAAGCCAGTTTTTTTCTAGGGTTGAACTAAGAGCTTAATTCCATAAAAGTTATTTTTATTTTAACTTTTTAATAGCTTAAGTGACTAAACCAGGCAAGAAAAAAGTAATGAGTGGTCACAATAGTATTGGAGAGAATTATAATAAAGGAGGTACCAATACAATCTAGGGGCTATTTTTATCATTTTCTTCTCTTCTTCCTCATTTTATCAGTGTGTACTAAGTAAACCTGACATATTTATATATGTGAAACAGATGCAAAATGAAGCAGTTTTGTGTTCAGTTATGACCATATTTTTTCAATCATGGACTTGATTTATGGAAATGTTCTTTGCTGTAAAAAATTTCTTTTAAAATCCAAACCACATTAATTATAAATCTAACATTCAATTTCTTTTGATACTTTGGGGAGTGTGGGGAAATAAATTTTTAATGCAAATAAACAGTTTCTTTAAAAAATCAGTATTCATTAAATGTTGAGATGAAACCAGCACAACACTTCACAGTGAAACTACTAGAGAATTCAATTAGATGTTGAGAAAATTAGCTCCCTTTTTCCAATAATATTATATGTCTCAGATTTATATCTGCTATGGTATATTTGGCACCCCTGGGGCCAACCAAACTGTGAAAAGCTGTTGATGTTGGCTTCTTGGCTGGTCAGCCCCTTCAGGGTTGAGCTCAGTTTACTGTGGAATAAACTCTAAACATTTCAGAGTTCAGAAGAATTGTGCAGAGGTGTAGGAACTGCCTGAGACTGAGTGATATCTCCAATAGAGACCAGGAGAATTTGTAAGATCAGCAGCTGGAGAGAATTTTTTAATCCTGGACAGGGCCAAACTATATAATATCCCCAGCACTGCCAACTATGACGACTTCATCACATCTCTTACAAGGCTCAGGGTTTTTCTTCACACCTCAGTCCTTGAAGCATGTACAAATCTCAGTTAAAGAGTGGGTTTCTAGACCTTGTGATTACAAACAGAAGCTTGGAAATGTTAACCCTGGAGGCTGATCACCCAGAAAGCAAATAAAACACTCTTATTTTTCTTAAATCTCACATTAAAACCATTCTCCTGATTTTGGGGGTCTCATTCATAACTTCTGGGTGTGCAGATCTGGTTATACCAGGAAGTGAATTCAGCTTTACAGAATTAAACCCTCCTGACAAAAGGCCTCTGTGGTGCTCTGGTGGTCTGTGGTGAGCTGCTACTTCTCTCCTGTGCCTGCTTCTACCTGCTATTTCTCATTAAAAGACAGCTGAAAACACTTGATGTGCTTTCACTGTATTCCTGTTGCTTATGAGCAGCTCCAGTGCCTCGAACAGCACTGTGGGAGTTAAGTTCACATGCTCATCTTCTCCCTAGCCATTCAGTTGACAAGTTCTCTCAGCTTGTGTTTCATACAATGAGGTGTTTGTAAGGTATCTGTGTAAAGATCATTTCCAATGCCAGTATCATGACATTAAAACTTTTCTTTAAAATGCAAAAGGAAGTGACTTTTGCCCAGTCTTTCAAGAGTAGGCAATGGCAGGGAGGGCTGCTGGGAAAGCTGGGAGAATAGGTTGTGTTCGAATTAGCTTTTTATGAAAGTTATTTCCCCACCTAGCTGAGCTCTGTTGGAGATTGGATCTGCACATTACAGCTTCTGTTTAGCTGAAAGCTCTGATAGCCACAGAAGTGCTGGGGAGGGCAAGGGATGTTGAGAGTCTGTGGAAGGAAGGAAGCCACTAGTCCTGATGTCTGTGTAAAACAAAAGCAGCATTACAGAGTCTACAATTGAACCCCCAATAAACCAATTTTGAAAGCCCTGGTTTCCCCTGTCCCCCTCCTCACTGTCTCCCTTTGATAGCAACAGGAGGTAGGAGCTTCCCAGGAGTGTAAAGATGTCTGGTCTGGAAAACATGAAAGAAGAAAGCTTGTATGTTTATTTTGCACGCCATGGATTTTAAGGCCAGAAAGCCTTTTCTTTTTTTCTAATTAGAAGATAGTATCTTGTTAAAAAGTATATGTTCTAAGGCTTCAAAGAGGAAAAAAGCCAAACCAAATCCTCCTCTTGACCTATAAATACAGTTTGAAAAGCTACAACAATTCGCTGAAGTTTACTGTGATAGCTTGATTTTGGCCTTAGTCTTGAAGATTTGGGTACTTTGGGAGTTGCAGGAATCTGGAATCTCTCTGATACACTGTGAGAGGAGAAGTATGAAAGCATGGTGCAATGCTGACAGGGCCGAATGCAGCATTCCTGCACATCAGCAGTGTCAAAGAGTGGAGTTTATCGCTGCTGTTTTGTTCTCCTCCATCAGTAAACACAATCTCTCCACTCCCTGAAGTGAAATCAAACCGCTGTAAAGAAACTCGCGAGTAACCAGGGTAAAATTTCCACTGAATTAATCATAGATCTGGTCCAAAATATTTAAGAGATAAACAAAAAAGGATAGAATAAGATCAGCCAGGCATATAAACATTTCCAAAGTGGTTGTTTTCCAGATAGTTTTTGAGCCACAACTGGCAAAAAACTGGGTGGTTGCACAAAGCTAACTTTGAAAGAAATGAATTGTCATCAGTTTACACCAGCTGAGGATATGATCCTGCATATTTTGTGACAGCGCAATGGTTATGGAAATGTTTAAAACATGTCCAAATGTCTTTGGAAAATATTTTTCCATCAGAAGAAAAAAGGGCAAGAGCATATCTGTGAAAAAGTTGACTAAAGTTTAATAGATGTTGTAATGAAAATAAGTCTACTAGTTTTAAATAAAAGGAAGAAGCTTTGAATCTGCATCCAGTGTCCTTATCTGAATTTCCAGGATATGTATGAGAACAATAATTTGTACGACTGTTTTCATTTTCTTCCTTGAATACGTAGTAAAAATAGGAAGGACAAGTACTAATAAATCAGATCAAAACCAGAGCTGTTGAAGAAGCTAATGTCACAGTGATTTGGGAGAGACTAAAACTCCAGACATCTCAGATGTGGTTAATAATCTTTATGATACATAGTGTAAAATGTGGGGAGGCAGCAGTTCACACAGCAAGAGGTAAAGTGGATGACAAAATCCAGTAGAGTAGGTCAAGAGTGAAATATTCTAAATCCTAACTTGGGGTGCATGAACATGCCTTAATGTTGAACATTATCTCTTTACATCTAAGATCAGTAATCAGACTTTCTTTGGGAAGTCTGAGCTATATTCTTGCACAGTACCATTTTCTAGTGTTGTGCGAAATGAACGCGAGGCTGAAGTCCCAAAATTGTTCATTCGTCACACACAGTCACCTGAGATCTATTAAAATAATAAACTTCACCTCAGAGGCTGGGAATGTCACTTACTGCTATCCTACAGTACCTGCAGGAAGAAAGTGAATTTAAAGTGTTAGACTGGAAGTTCAGGTGAGATGATAAAGCTAAACTGAAAAAGTACCTCTAAATTCATTCTCTGTCCCACATCTTATACTCATAAATTGTAAAAAATTGCAAACTGAATGGTTTTTCCCGGTGTTTCTCTAGCCTAGTAAAATATTTTTACTGATGGAGGATACAAGTGCTCCTTGTATGACCTCTGTAACCTGCTGATACGGGTGCTGGAGACCAAAACCAAGTCCTTGCTTGGCCTTGGTTCAGAGCCAGGACCTACAAGGCAGTCTTCTGCACGTCTGGCACGCATCCTTAGCTACCAGACTATTTGTTATTTCTGGATGTGTCCCTGATTTTCATTTTGTAGCTGTCCTGCTTTGTATTAACTAACTCTTCACTAGGCAGGAAGGGAAGCAACAGGAGTTGGACACTCCAGCCCTCTGTTTTGTCACTCCCTGGGTACATTATCGAGAGAAACTCCTAAACACTGGTTTATGAAGTTCTAGATAGCAAAGCTGTAAAGCTCCAGCTGCCAAGATCAGGAATTTGTCTTCTCTCTGTTAACTTCAAAACACTCTCTTGGAGACACAGGACTGAACAGCTTTGTGTAGTTTAGCCCCCAGCTGTTTCCTCTTGGCGAGGTGATGGTATTGCTTTCTTCCTGCTGGAGGTTGTCCATATTGTATAAATGTATATGTTGGGGAGCAAGTCCTTAAATGCCACTATCAGAAGTTAGTCCAGATTGATTGTCCACTTCCTTGTGGCTATGGGAGAGGGTGGTGACTGATTGTTAAGCCAGCCTTGGAGCCTAGACTGGGTCCTGTCTCTGAGTAGTTAGGCAATTATCTGGAGCTGTTTTTGCCAGATTTGTACTTCAAAAGGTAACACTTTGAAGTTTCATTAATTCTTGTTTCATAAGATCATAGCTCATAAGTGCATGCTTGATTAGTTCCTGCTCTGTGAGCTGATGCTTTGCACATTTAAAAATTCGTGCTTTTTTCTTTTTTTTTTTTTTTTTTTGTATGACAACTAGCAAGTCAGTTAAATTTGATGTTATGCGTTTTGTCAGTTCCCATGGTATAACAGTTGGTGTAATCTGCAATTTTATTACAAATCCATGAACTTTTAAAATGTTCCTTCTAGTCAGTGCTCTGTTCATGTCCTTTGGGCTAAACAAAACCCCTGAGCATGGTAAATAACAAGCATTTGAATAAATGTAATGTGCTTGAGGGAGCCGATGCAGTTTTCTGTGATGGTGTTAAAGACAACTCTGCCAAGTCATAGTCAGTTCCATAGGACCAGTCAGTTGACTCTGGAGGTAAGGACTGAAATACAGGAGTGGCTGCCTCTAGGATGGGACACCCTTTCACCATGAAGCACAGAATGTGCCAGTTGCAGTCTGCTCAGCCAGGAGGGCTGCTTGGGAATAGGATGTTGTGTGCAACCCTTGTCCTCAGTACGAGCAGAGCTGCAGGCACCAATCACAAATCACTCCCCTTGTATTTATTTTCACAAAGACACAGCATAGCTTGCTCGTGTAAGTACTGATAAAAAAGTTGGGGCTGGAAGTTATGCTTTAAATGACTGGTGTTGATACTTATATATGGAATGATTCATTTTTTTTGGAGGAGCCAAGGACTGTCCTTAAGTTTACAAGAGACCTCAGCAACAGGTGGGAGTAGACAGCAGGTGAAGATTCATGTCTCCCTGCAGAGGCCAGAGCTGTCAGCAGAGCTTTCTGAACATTAGCACCAAATGAGTATTCTATGCAAATAGCTCTAGCGCTTCCTCCAAGGCGTAAGTCATATATCTGGCACAGTACCTGCAGATGACAATGACTTATTTATTTTATTAGATCATGCGCTACTCTCCCAAACTCAAATAAATTATTCATTTCTAAAGAATGTCAACAGCTAATGAGTGTTTGAACAGTTCACAAATGCTCAATGCTCTCTGGAGGGTTGGATCTGTTATTGCTGCAAACTGGTACATCTATTCATGTATATAACTTATACAAACGAGGGCTATTTCTGCGTCTTTCACTTTCATAACATTTTTCCTTTGAGCTGTCTAGGGTGAAGTATATACCAATTAACATGGCCAATGATAAACTTAGTCATATGCACTGTGAAATTGTTTACTGTATTTTTCAAGAAAGAGAAGTAATTACAGTCCAGACTTGGTCTGTACTTTGGATGGCAAGATTACTTCAAGATTGCTTTGTTCCCTTCTAAAATTTAGATAATGGATGAATTAAAATAAATCAGACAAGAACACTCAGAAAAAAGTTTAGGTACTATTTAGTTTTGTATTTCTCTTAGTTTCTTATACGCTAATTGGACTGTGAGTGTTATTTCACCAGACTGCTTCTAATTATGTTTGTTTGGATAGGAAATTACGTTTCTGAAGGAAATATTTGCTTTTATGTTGAAACATTTGAACTGTGAAAACTATGCATGCTTTTTTTTTTTTCCCTCTCACTAATAAGGTGTATTTGCCAGGTCTTCAAAGTGGTTAAAATTACCTAATAAGGAGATGAAGACAGAGATAATATTTTTGAAGTTATGAAGCAGTTGTCAGAGCAGAGCAACCATCACAAGTTTTTCAGCAGCTCTTTAGAAAAGCTACAAAAGTTGAGGTTCTACTCTCTTAAAGGCAGGGTAGATATACATTTCTGTATTTGTTTTCAGCCAATTTCCAAAGGTCCAGAGACAAGTATCTCTGCATCATTGTTCTTACCTGGGGAGAGGGAAAGCCTAAGTCAAAGTAGAAGACCTAAAATTTCTCAGCAGCTCACTGTGAATTAGCAGAGCTGGAAGAGACCAGCAGGATTTATAATTCCCATAAATGTTTCATATTATATGGCAGAGCCAAGCAGTATCAAACTGTACACACCTATTTGAGTAATGTGTTCTTTCAAAGAACTCAAGTGCCAACTGAAGTGTGAAACAGGAGCTTTTCAGGACAAGTTTTGTCCTTTTGTTTCTAAAGATAGTAGGTCTGTGCAGAAGCAATGGATTTATGCTGCTCTACTCCAAAACCACAGCAGTCAAGAGACAGCACAGTGACAATTTCACACAGAGATGTGATTTATCGTTGCTTTTACATCACCGTTACCAAGGACACAGATGATGGAATAATAAGATTATCCACACATGTCTATATATTGTCCCTCTGCCAGGTTGTAGCCAAGGTCTGGGTCTGTGCAGTTCAACTTGACTGCAAATACAGTCCTGACGGTGGCCAGGCATGGCAAGGCATGTTTGCTCACATTCACTGAGCTGTGGATGAGCATGTTTTTTTACCACCACATTAGCAAATGTAAATTAATCACGTTCCAGAAGTCAGCTTTAATTCAAGGCAAAAAAAGAGATCTCTGTCTGCTTGAAACACAAGCTCTTATTAATCACTAATATTGTACCTAAGTATGGAAAGTGTTTGCAAACTAAGTAAAATTCTTTAATGTCCATCATGAAGACAGAAATTAATGTGGCACTGTTCCTACTTCATGTATTACACAGAATTTCTTTTTTTTGAGCTCCGTTGTTGTTCTTTACATGTTCTGCCGTATACAAAATGCTTGTATGAAGCTCTTGCAAAACAAGAACACAAAAAAGCCCCAAAAAGGAAAGGAATGTTAAAAAAAATACATTTCTCTAACAAAGCAATTTACTGTCAGATTATGTTCTTGAATTTTCAGGAGCTATCTGCGTTAAATATCGTTTTAGTTGTATTTACTTCTTTGGTAATTAAATAATTTTTCCAGCATATGTATTAAGCAAAACAAATGTTTAAAGTGTGCCTTTTCTCCTTTACCAGGACCTCTCATACATGAGACACTGTTGTCACCAAAGGCTCACAAATTAGGGAGCTTTGGTAGGAAAACTGATAAATATTCCAAAGCTGAGAAAAGTCACTAGTCAGTGTAGTCAAAGACTGACGTTTTAATGACTTTTTATCTGTTATCTGTTCAAACCTGGATTAAGTTTTCCCTTAAGCATCTTTTCCTGAAAAGCACTTTCCCTGAAAAGTACAGGTAAAATTGGACAGCCTCATAGTTTTGTCAAGGTTGTACTCAGTAGTAGTTTCAGCGAGGGTTTTGTGTATTGTACCTAATATTGAACAAGAAATACTCTGACTGGTGTTTTCTCTGGGATTGCTACAAGAGCTGTGCTGCAATGAAGAACAGCCAGACTAGTACTTATGGAAGACTTTCGTTTTAATCCTTTCCTAAAACATGTTGTTGAACTGGGTTTATGATAATCTAAAGAAGATGTATAGCTGAAACACAAATCCAATTCTTTCCTGTGCCCATGGCACAGCCCAGTTTTTAAGAAGAAATGTTTTCCACTGGCAGGAGCAGATGGTGTGGGAGGTACTTGGAGTGCCACCCCTGGAGAGCTGCACAGGTTAATGCAGAAGGTGCTAAGAGCAGCTCTCTGTAGGAGAGACCAAAGTGCCAAGGTCTGGCTGAGGGCTTGCTCTGCCAGCCAGGTCAGCAGTGTGGGAAGATGTGCAGGCAACAGCAATCAATATGCCCAGCATCTGCTACATTTCTGTGAATTCATGATAAACCAAAGTAGTGCAAAACTGAAAACCGAAAAGATGACACAGATGTTTGATGTGCTGGATGATGCTCCCACCACACAGGCTGACAGCTACCTCAGACAGTCTCAAAGTAAGGCAATTAGGCAAACAGGTAAAGTCATCTTTCCGGAGAATCTATATTTAGTAAAAAAAAAAAAAAAGGCTAAAATATTGTCTCCAGTCACTACATTGGTGATCCAAGTTTTGTCCTGATCACTAGTCTTGTGGAAGAAGTGCAATAAATCTGTGAATCAATGCATAAGTTTCTTCAGTCTTTGTTGCACTTCTGCAGGTGTACATGCAATTTTTTATGAAATTAATCCTGCATATGGGGTAATGAAGAAATATTCAGAGTAGCTCAACCCTTTTGTAACAAGAAGGTCTATCAAAGGTGGCCAGTGACCTTCAGAGTTCTGTACTGAAAAGATTTAGTAGTGTTGACTTCACTGTTGCCTCTTCACAAGCAATAAGGGAGACCTGGACATCAGTTTACTAATGGACAAAATGCCAAACCAAAGAAAGCCTCGTATCTCCTTTTGCCAGCTGCAAAATGTTAAGTTGGAGGAAATTCTGTCTCAGAGCCTAAGCTCATCTGTGTGGCTGCCTTTATGTGAGCAATGAAAATGTTACAGGAGCCCTGGTTTAATTGAGCTGTGTCTTCCACCTACTGCTTGAGCACTGCATAACTGGCAGTAATAACAAATTTTGAATGCTATTAATGTTGAAGAAGGAAGAATATCTGAATATTAAGTGGCTGCTTGAGACACTATTGTAGTTAAGATTTAATTTAGAAAGAACAGATGCCCCAAAAAGAAAAATGCATCTCTCTCAATTGAGGTGTTAAGAGGATTAAGGATTAAATAAGCACAAGATCAGAGGCTAGACTAAGGCCAAAATAAACAAATCTATTTAGTCAGGTATAATAAGAGGAGATCAGAAGAAATGAGAGGAATTAGAAGACAGTAATGAAGAAGGTGACTTGCAGAGAATATTCAAGATACAGAGGTCACAGACAGAGTTTCTAAACCACAGACCAGAATTGTTAAATCGAAAACAGATGACACGCAGAAAAACAGGCCATGATAGCCAGATGGTAAAATTCTGTGAAGAACTGTCTGAGGATAAAAAGCCCTGTTAAATAATATTGTTTCGACAGGTGACAGAGAACCATGACATGAAGGGCTGAAACAAAGGGTGCAGTGAAAAATTCAAGAATAGACTAGTACTGGGTGCCTTGGCTAGGTACTAGTTAGGGCACTAATACATATTTCCCAGGTTGTGAATGTTAGTACTACGGATGACTTGCTCCAAGTGGGAGCACAGAAGACTTTGTATTAATACTCATTCCATTACCAAGTGAAGATAGTGGGAAGATTTGTATAACAGCATACAACTTTCTATTACTCTCTGGGATCAAAATAATCACTGGCAGCTTTTAGAGAAGGTTTTCAGAGAGGTCAATGCTCCCCAAAATGTGGGGGATTTTGCCCCACAGAATAATTAACTTTAGACAGTGAATTGGCCTCAGAGGCAGTTTCTAAACATTTCATACAAATTTATGATATTTGAGCATCTCTTCATAACCAGTGGATTGTCCACTTTCAAGAAAGTGATTTGCAAGACCAAAAGTTATCTTTACTAAATTCCATCATCATAAAACCAGAATTCCACATCATATGCAATCAAAATCATCATGTGTCAAAAAGGGAGTTCTGCTCTTGTGGCTCCTTACATTGTTTGCCACAGCCTTTCAAACATCCATGTTTCAGCAATCTTTATTTTCCCATACTTCCTGCTCACTTGCCCATTAGCACTGAAAACAGTCACTAACTAGCATGTAAGGCTCTCTTTAGGGACCTGGGCACTTTAAATTGCAGGTCCTGAATTATTTCCTTGCAACTAATGCCTCAGTTTGATTGAGTTCCTGCATGAGAATGTTTGTAACTGTAAATATCTCTAAACACCTAAATAACCCTAAACCTCTCAATATCTGCTTCTGAACAGGGCAAGACCTGATCTAATAGAGAAAGCGGCTTAGATCAAGTGGGGCAAAGCATTGCTGAGGAAGTCTCTGGGAATGGAGGTAAGGAGAAGTCCTTCTACCATTTGCCCAGATATCAGACTAATTCAGCTGAACTGAGTTTAAGTTCTTTAAAATGTAGAGAAGACAGTGTGCATCGCCCATGCTCCAGATGAGCCCTATGCTCGGGGTGGTGTAGGTGTTTGCCATTCCATCCCTGCAGAGGTGTGAGACTGCTGGTCCATGAACGGGGGTGGGTCAGTCACAGCCTGAGTCCCGCTGCAGTGGGAGGAAGGTGGGCTCGGGGGAGAGCTCCAAGAGGCGGGTGGTCCAGGCACCAAAGAGCAGGAATCACTGCAGACATCCAAAGATAACTATCTGACTTGTGAGTCAGAACCCAAAGATACCAGGATTAACAAACTTAAAAGCAAAAGACTTAGCCAGACAAAGATTGTATACAATCCAATGTATACATACATGCCTCTTACACTGCCCAGCCAGTGAGCCAAAGTGCTTGGAAGGGACTTCGTAGTGGGAAACCACTATATCTGATGGTTCTGAGAGATGGCTTAGAAGGCATGGTGTCTAGTTTCTTGCTTGTGAAACTCCTCAAACGATTTTGAACACATATTTTTAGCTCAAGTAAAACCGAATTTCAGTGAAACATGGAGTAAAGGCCTTGTTCCCCTCCACTGCAGGGTTATCCAGCAGCATGAGGGAGGCAGTGGAGCTGATGTGAAGTATCTATGCAACCATATGTGATATGAAATACATGTGCAGTTGGTGTGTGATCCTAGGCCAAACTGTGGTGTCCACTGATAGCAGTTAGCGTAAAATCATAACTTCACACGAGCAAGATCCAGCCTTTAGCAGAATATTTTTGGGTAGAGTTTTTTCTTCCTTTGTAACACACCTACTCAGATATACCCATAAGTTCAATTTCTTGTTAATTATGCAGCATGTTAGATGATTTGGATAATTCTAATATACAGTTAAAGAAAAACAGATCTGCTTTGTGAGATGTGCATTATTTTCTTTACTAGATGAGGAAAGAAAAGGCCATCTCCTTATAAATGTAAGAAATGAAATAGCAAAGAAGCATGTACTGAATAGTGGGCTTATTTTCCCTCACACAATTATTGTTTGAACTCAACTTCTTTCCTAAGTTAAAGGTTTATTTATGTTTTCAGCTGCCAACAAACACTACTTTGTTAATTAGAGCCATTTCACGGGTACTTGTACCACTTCATGTCCCAGGGAGACTTGTCTGTGGGATCATGAGAATTTTCTAATCATAACTTTGAGAATTGCTGTTTTAATCTACACCATTGCCCTTTGCTAAGGAATAACCCCACAAGTACTGAACATATACCATTTTATTATCTACAGCAAGACCATGTCTATAAGAAGATATTACATGTTATGAAAATCCTGAGAATCAGGATTTTTTTGGTGCTACATTATATGCTAATTAATTATTTCTAACACTTGGCACAAACAAGAAGAAAATCTTACAATCAGCATATCTGATTTGTTGCAATCCAAATATGTAACTAATATTACCACAATATTATGGTTCAAGCAAGGCGGGGAGAAAATAAATTCATAGTTGAACCACTTTAGGGGGAAAAAATTAAAAAAAAAATACCACCCACAAGGAAGCCAGAAGCCATGTTTGCTGCTGTTAAAAAAACAAACTAACAAAACCTCCCAATACATACTCATCCTTTTTGGTGCTGTGGATCAGATTGAAGGCATAACATCATATTGTCACGATGAGTGAATGAAATCCCGTTAGCAAGTGCTTTTATCTGAGTGCTGCTGACACCTAACAGATATTCCCCAGGGCACTGGCAGGTCACAGATTCATTAGACTTAGAGTAGTTGCTTTCCTGAAAAACTGATTCTTAACCGCCTGTAGAAAAATTAGCTTTTCTAATCTTTCTGCTGATGGGCCATTCAGACACTGGGTCCTGTGAGTGCAGATATAACTCATTAATTGTGATGTAGGCATAAAGCATTGCAAACCATGGGAGAAACACAGAGTGGAGACCAAGAGGCAGGAAGCAGAACAGCCTGTCATGAGAAGCCAAATGGATAAAATAGCACTAGAAGAGCATCCAAAAAAGAAGGAAGAGAAAGGAAAGGAAAAAAAAAAGGATTTAGTGAATCCAGTTGATCCTGTGATGGAGTCAGTGTTGTCTTTCTCTACTTTCTGTCCTTTGTAAGGGTAATTGCAGTTTTCAGATACAGTTGTGGTTACACAGTGCTGTACTGTGGTCCCAGGATATTTCCAGAAAATTTCATAAACCCCTAAACAATCTCCCAGTAGTGCTTATTGGCAAAGGAAAGGATCAGTGATGGTATTTCTGTCAGGAGAAATGTATGGAGTCTGAGCACTGCATTTGACATCTCTGCTGAGGATGGCAGCTGTCATCCTGCTTCAGACACAGGCTGAGCAGGAATGGAGAGGAGAAAGGAAAGCTGGAGAAGTTGCTGTCTGGCAGGTAAATGCATGTTGCAAGCATTTATGTCAAGAGCTGTGTTCAACCTTCCCTTCACTACACTTTGATGCACTCTCGTATCATGTGTGTAAGAGCCCTGGTCTCTGCTAAGATGTAAACTTGCTGGCGTAACTTTTTAAATGGATGTCTTTTTGAACTTAATGGAGCTTCTTCCGTGCTTCAGACTGAGCTGGCAGGGTTGGAGGCCTGATGGTGTGACAAATAGCAAAGGACGCCTGAAGGGCTGGGGAGGCCAGATTCCAGCTCTCATCAGATGGCACCTCATTGCTGCACAGACGCAGGGCAGGGTTTGCACTAATTCTGTAATTTCTCCAGCACAGTTCATGTCTCCTGCTGTCCCCAAAAATAAAATAAATAAAAAAAACACAATAGCAAAGCATGTCTCGTACTGTGTTTGGGAAGTGCCAAGCAGCTTGTGGAGGCTGCTGCTGCAAAAAACTAGCAAATGACAGTGATGTGCAGTTAATGAGGATCAGGACAGTTGGCGGTGGAGGTTTCTGGGCTGCAGGAAGGAGCGGGGCTCTCAGGAGGTCCCGATAAGCATTAGCAGTTTTGGATGCTCAGCCAAAACTTCTGCGGTTTGCCTGTCAGTACTGAATCTCTTTTTTGTTCAGCCGTTACTTTATACTGTGCGGTCTGGCCAGCAGTTGTACAACAGCATTTAAAATATACAGCATGCTGTGAGACAGAATGCAGCTACCTTGTCAAGGATGCCAGCATTAAATTACAAAGAGGCTAGTATATTCCATATATAGGATATAGCCATTTTGCCTGGAAAAGTCCAGATAGCCAACCTCTGTTATTGTTCAGTTCAGGATGCAGCAACTGCCTTGAGTAGAGTAAGGGAGGGGGAGGAAGGGAAGGGAAAGGGAGGGGGATGGTCTCAATTGGGTCCATAAGAAGTCTGGCCTGGAAGAAAGAGAAGTGGTTGGTGATCTTTCTTTGAAGGAGTAAAATGGAAAGAAATGTAGCTGTATAATGTCTTCATAGTGCTCACCCCAGGAAAGTGCAAGGGTTGTTAGCAGGATGAATATAGCAGAGATTGTGATTATGATTTTTGAAGTGAAACAATGAAGAAACTCTACATTTACACCTGCTGTTTGGCTTTCTGTTTTTGTTTGTTTGTTTGTTTTAATTTGATTCGTTTATTTCTTCTTGAATATTATTGGCTTTAGGAGAAAATACATAGAGTAGGGCTTTTGAATAGCAAAATTGCTGTGACATACCACAATCTTTGGTGCTCTTTTCTTAGTAGTTAATTCTGTATTAGTGAAAATAAGTTCCACACTCTTAAAGGAGGTGGAACTAAAGATACTATTATCCAAGAAGATGTGAGAATTACATAAGAAAGCTTAAAATTATCTCGTAAGAGAAAGAAAAAGACACCAGATTAACTTTGAACGTGGGAGTCTCCCACACTGCAAATCAAGCGCATTGTCACACAAAGCACAGGTGTACACCACATGCACAGGCTAAAATCTAGTACCAAGTGCTGTGATGACAGTTCCGTGTTCATAATGTATATGACCCGAAGTGTACTTGTGTGTCTGCTATAAATTCAGGTAGGACAGGTAAAGGGAGATTTCTTTCTAAGTTACAATACTGTAAATACAGCTTTACTCTGTTGGTATCAAAGAAACTATTCATATGTGAATTTGTCCTAGAGATTTTTCTTTTCCTTGTAATAATAGTTTTGTGTACACCAGCATGTAAATACTTACATATCTGCCCCACAGCTAGACATGGAGAAAGACTATCTTCGGGCTTTTCTGTAGTCTGATAAGAGCAGAGGGAATTCTCTGCAGGGGCAGGTCTGATACATGCTGTGGTAAGGATTTAAAAGGGCTGAAAACCCCGTAGAGATATCACAGCTTTCTAATTGACACAATGCAGCATAAATAGAAGAGTCAAAATAGACTGGGAGTTTGAAGAACAAAAACAACATAAAGCTGTTTATCAGACATTGACAAAATAAAACTGGTTTTGCATCACAAACATGCAGAAAGTAGTTTTTTCCACCTGATACCACCATAGGTGTTTCAGCAAATTTTCGTTTGTAGCACAGGAGTTGAAAGTAGTACACACTTCAGGTAGTTATGAAAAATTAGAGTTTTTTCGGTTGCAGTTTGAGCTCTGTGGCCCAGTTTAGCAAGGTCCACATAAAGCTTGGCACAGGACCAAACTTTAGGGGCAGAAGCCTTTAGAGGATGTGGAACACAGGGGATGGAACCCTCCAAAAAAAAAGCTCTGGTGCCTGTGTTTTTGAGATCCACTACCTTGGGTTGTGAAAATAAAGGGGAAAATTTCAAGAAGGAGACGACACGTTGTGCAAACCCTATAAATGAATCACTTTGTTGTTTTTGTTCGTAGCGTGCATCTAGAAGCCCTGAGTCAGCTTTAGGCCGGTACTAGGCACTATATTCCACACATAAGAAATAAGGAGATTGCTGTCATCAGGCTCATACTGGCCGAGAGAGCTTTGCCAAATTGTTCTGCCATAAGAATGCACTTGTTGGCCAGACTGGAAACGAGGGAGAATTTCATAAAGAACCCAACAGAAGTTTTGCATCAGCTTCGGTTTCTTCAGGCAACAATAATACCAGAACAGAAAATAAAAATAATAAAAAAAAGAAAGATAGGAACTATTGTGCTTTAAGTATCTTTGGAATTAATTAAAATACATCAAAGTGTTAGCAATGAGCTGTGTCAAGTCTGCTAAAAGCCTGATCAATATTTACATAATTCATTCATCCCGCTGAGTGAGAAGCTGGCAGTCAGAATAGCATCACTTCTGCATAATACCACTGCAACAGGAAAAGGAAAATATTTTCTACATCCTGAATCAGTTATTTAAGGACTCTCTACCTCCTTGGGAGTATGACAGAATCGATCAGCCAAGCTGAACAGCACTGGCATTGCAAACATTTATTCATACCATCTGGTACCGAGTCAACCCCAAGTAACAAAGGATTTTATTTTCCCACAAAGGCTGAAGGTTACATAAATGTTACCCACATTCTTGTGGCATCCCAACATGTTATTCTCACGTGCTGTAGAGAGATTGACAATTCCCAGACCAGAACAAGACAGACAGCCACGAAGATTCCTGCAGCACAGTTGCTTACTAATACCGCTAAATGTACATTTTAGACCCCTTGAAGAGCCTTATTGCACAGATAATATTCGTGGTCCAACATGACAGGGAACACCTCCAGTGGTTAAATCCAAGAGTAGTAGTGTAGGATTTTTAACTGCTCTGGAATGACCACTAACTTGAACTCACTTATGGCTCTATTTTGTTCAGCTGCTCATAAATTAGCTTGGCATCCTGAACTGATGAAATTAAATACATATTTGATGCTTCACGCATGTTTAGTCAGTTACATTTGCTACTTTTTTCCTGAATATTCAGATGCCCACAATGAAACTTGTTATTGTTCATCATAACTATAAATATCCTCTGAATGAATTTTAATATTTAAATGTTTTGTAAGGGGTTCTGTGAAAAGAAAGGCTTAAGAAATACAGACAGTCCTTCAGAGATTTTAATGATGTGGGGGTAACGTGTAAAGAAAATGTGTTTTCATAACTTCCCTTCCAGAATCTTGTGCACCTTATTTACAGCCTTACTATTAAGGCATTTATGTAAAACAATTCCAGGCTTTTGGAGCGCAAGGACAAACTGAGACCTGAAACGTAGCATGTTTGCTCACCTGCTGCTGGTCTCTTCCATGCATGAGGTGCTCTGATGGCCCAGTTCCTCCAACAACTCCCACTGCATGCAAGGGGCCATATCCTGCAGGCACGAAGCTGCCAAGGAAATTTTATATTTGAGCATTCAGAAAAGTAGAACTGGTCAGAATTGTTTTTTACCTAAAGGAAACATTAAAGGAAAATAAAAATAAAAACAAAAGGGGAAGGGAATTCAAATACTCTTTGGGGGAAAAGAAAACACAGGTAGAAAACTTTTCTAAAGAGGACTTTTTTGTGTTTTACATGAAAAAACAGAAGGTTTGTTTCTCCAATGTGCAGTTCATACCTCTGTTCTCATGCTATTTTGTTCAGACTGTATTTTCTTTGTAAGAGTTCATTCATGCTTGTTTTTTCCTCAGATACATGAGACATTCTGCAGCTCTCTAAATGAATAGCTTCAAATAAAATGCTAAATTGGCTGCTCTGCTTTGATGGGAGCAGGATTTTAACTGTAAGGCCCATAGGATGACAATGATATAGGACACAGTAATCTCTAATTCTAAAGATGAATCAGGGGTATAACATATACCACTGATTTTTGTTTCCACAAATTTAAAAAATATCCTCGATTCCTCATGAAACTACTGACACTGCCTTATGGTAGTAACAGAGAAAATGGGAAAATCGGGATGAGATAGTAAAAACTTTCCAATAATCCTTTAAATCTCTTCCTTTTAGAGCTGAGCTGTGGCCATAGATAAGAGCCTTCTATTCAAACCTGGTTGTAGAAGCTGCTGTGGAAATTTCCATTCTGAAACATCAGACCAAACTCAACTCTTGCCGGATTCAGATGAAGCAAGATTTGTCTCTTTTGGAAAAACTATTAATGTCTCAATTATGTGAGAGTGTTGAGTGTTATCTCTTAGAAAAACACTTTGGATGTCCCGAAGTCAGACACTGTCAGAAGCTGCAAGGGCTTCTGGAGGAAGAAATCGCTGTATAGCTCCCCTGGTTATTTCTTTTCTTTAGCCAGGCAAAACACTGGTAGGCACGTCTCACCCACAAGCAGGAGCACATTTAAGAGATTGGATTTCATAATAGCCCACAGCTTTCTAGGTAAATCCTGAATGGCACTGGACATTCTCTTCCTGGTAAGGGTAAATGAGACCAAATTTTCTCTTGTAACGACTTTATCTCAATATAAAACCTCTGACTGTCTCTTGAACATTGCAGTATTTAGTCACTAAAATAAGGCAGCTGGCAAAAAAAGACCTAATTTGTCCTTGTCTGTCTGATTCCCAGTCACCTAAGAAAAGAAGCTGTCAAATAGAAAGCCAAATCCTGTGGCACCTACACAACAGAAGACAGCAATGGGAATGTTCTCTGGGAGATCAAATAAGGACTCAAGTGTTTGATTTCTGTAGCAAGAATAATGCACAATTTCCAGATGTTTATGACTTTGAAGAAAAACTGGTTTAGAGATCAGGATCTCAGAAGAGCTCACACTGAGTGCTGAATGCTGTGCGTTTGAGACGTGCAATACTTCAACTTCTGATCCATATAATAAAGAAGACTTTCATTTAAGGCACCAGACAAGACTGTCTGTTGGTCATGTAATTCAGAAGTGTCATAATGGCATAGTTTCAGGCTTCTGCAAAGCTTAAAAAAAAAAAAAAAAAAAGACCTATAAAACCCCAGCTCTTCCTACTGCTATTATGAGACAACTTGGTCAAAACATTAACATTCTTGACCATATTCCCAGCTTACCCTTCAGGGCCATGCTAGCGTCCTACCAGCACATATTTCACAAAAGAGTATATTTGGTTAATATTCATGTATTAAATGAGTGGAAGAAACACTATTCTTGTAATTTAAGTTTTTTTTTAAGATGCTATAAATAGATTAATGTGTTCAGGTATGAGTGAAGACAGCATTGGCAAGAGAATCATTGTTACTTTCAGTGTTTATATTGCCATAAAAAGAGAAGGGTGAGGAGTTTGCAGGATTGGGATAAGAACAGTAAGAAAGAAAGTGTTTCAAAACAAAATCAACTTCTTGTGTGTAAACAGGAGTCATTTTACGAGAACAGTCGAAAGCAGGAAATTAATAATTTATCCTTTAGATTTTTATGGCTGTTTCTTTTAATTCTTATTTGCCATTTAGATGGAAGGTAGGAATATCATATTTCCTTGGTACATGAGCTCTTAAACCAGAGGTACCTCCCTTCCTAGGTGGAGGGTTCAGAGACAACACTGCCAAACTGCACTGGAGGACCTGATTTTTCAGAATATTTGAATTTTATGATTGGAGTTTGATACAATCAGTTCATTATGAAGGAATTTTTTATCATTTCCCAATCTAGTTGACCTTAAATCTTGCAGTTAGACAATAAAACAGCAGTTCACATAGTCTGAAATTCAGAAAAAACTAGTAATCAGATAGAGATCTCTATCAGAGTTAAACTAAACTACTTCATAACCTTGTGTTTAAGTACCATGAAATGTAGCACGTGCTTAAGTGTCTTGGTTATTAATCAGGTCCTTGAAATAGGCCCACAAAATAGACTTTAAGGGATATATCCTTTCTTCTCCTAGCAAGGGAAAGTCTGTTATTACAGTGAGAGCAGCCTCCTAGTGAAACCATATCCTAATTCACCAGGTTTGCAAGTGCCATGGAGTAAGAAGCTACTACTACAGGACAGCTTGTGGCTTGTTGAGTTTTTAATCTGATTTTAACACTTTCATTGACCAGACTATACATTTAATATTTTAAAATATTTTTCTCCTTCTCTGCCTGCAAATCTATACTTTAAAACAGGCATGTCCTTATTCAAAGCTTCTGTAAGAAAGAGACGCTTGTGTTAAACATTGATGTCTCATTGCTAGCTTTAAAAATTGCTCATCTCTAATAAAGTTACCACAAACTGCACAATTTATTTTTGCACAACAAGAGTCTATCTTTTTTCCCTCTCCAGAAAAGATACAAAAGCAGGTAGCTATATTTCCTGAGAAAAATCTATTTGAAATGTTTACTTGGTTTAAAGTATACTTAGGAATTTTAAATGATCTCAAGAAAAACTTTTTATTAAGTCAAGTTTTATTAGTACTTTTTCTTTTCACCTGTAGTTTCAGACTTTCTCTAAATCTAGATTTCACGTATTTTATGTCTGTGCTGGTTATGTATTAACTTCAGATTAGGAAAAATGTTCCAAATAACAGTTGAGAAATACAACATGCAGTAAATGTTTTTCAGATAGTTTGCTCAGTGGTTACAGTTCACAGGGAATGCCTAAATACATGGTTATGTCCCTTAATTTAATTTCATAATTATTGTAAACAATTGATACTGTAAACACAGCACAACATCTGAAAGGGTTCCAGAGGACACTGTAGAAAAATGCTGTCCAATCTATTTTAAAAGTGTGAACAATAAAAAGCGAATACATTTCAAAAGTATTTTCTTGGGTTGTTTTCTTGTTGGTTTGGTTTGGGTTTTTTGGGTTTTTTGGTTTGGGTTTTTATGGTTTTCACTTATATATTCTGGATTGTAACATTTGGAATAGAGAAAGAGAGGTTTAGTTAATGAAATAATAAAATCTTTTGAATCCATATTCCTAGATGAAATCATAGTTTTACAAAGAGCCCTTTTTCCTAGTGAAGTTCACAAATTAGATTTTGTTACTGGTAATGTTACCATTTTTGGCAAACTGGAGTTTTATGAGCATTTTTGGCTGACAAGCCCTGTAAATCTGAAATAGCTTTGCCCTCCATGCATACAACCATGAAATGACACAAAATATTGACAGAAGTGAGCCCCTTTTCTGTGAGAGCTCCCTGGCAGGTGGGTGGCACGGCAGCCCTGGCGGCAGGTCCCCGGCAGGCGGGATGAAACAGGATTCTTCCCAGCTTCTGCACATGCCCACAGCTCCCAGTTCCGCGGATTTTGTTGGGATTTGAAGGCATTTAACACACATTAAACCACATTAACCACATTTAACCACATTAGCGGTCACATCAGGCCTGGGGGCTCAGATCATCTGGCCTGTGGGGACCAGCAGGTTCATGATCTTGGAGGTCTTTTCCAACCTAAATGATTCTGTGACTCCAGGCTCTAGTTCCCATCCAACTCGGAGCAGTACTTCCACTGTCTGGCACAGCCACTTTCAAATCTTGAGCCTCTTTCTGATTTATGAATTTAGACACACCTGTAGGCCTCAGAATGTAGGGATGGATGGACATGATCCAGTTGGAGCGCTGGGGTTCACACTGAATTCCTTTTATTCTGCCACAGGCCTACTCTCTGTGATTTCATTCCCTGGTGTGCTTGAGCACACCACGCCATGCTACTACCTTTCCTCCCTTATATTGCAAATAACAAACTGTCGAATAAGCTGGGATGTTTTTTGTTTCATTTTCCTTTTATGAAGAAACAAATGATCGGCTCTAAACCAGAAAATTGCCATACAGATTTTCAGAACCAAAGAAGCAGTGGATGAGGTGGGAGAAGGGGAAGGTGAAAGGCAAATAAAAGTTTATTTCATGTTCTTTTTCTGGAAAGATGATACAAAAGTGGACATCCATTTCTACGTAGCAAATTTGAAAGTGTTATGTAACTCATGTTCAAAATAGTAATTGAAATGTATAGTGTTTATTATGTTCACCCATATGTTTGCAATCGAGGTATGACTCTATTGGATGGGAAGCAAAAAGCTATAATTTGCTGCTTAGCATCAGAGCTGTTGCACATTCATTTAAATCGCTTTATTTATCTTCTTTCCCATAAAGAACCTTCCATACTGTAAATTTATAGAATGGTTAATGGCCCAAAAGTATGGGGTTCATTACAAAATGAAGTATTTATTGCAGTGTTAATTAAATAAAAGCATTGTAATCTTTCCAAATTGAACAATTATACTCATTTGAACATTTTAAACAGAAAATCTTTTATATACTAATTGAGTTGCATAATGAAAAGCACGTGTAATGGAAATTTTAATCAAAACAAATACTGAAATAATTTGAACACTTTTTACAATATAAAAGGTCTACCTCAGTTTTTATTAGAAATATTATAACAGCCAGATTAGTTTCAGAACTCATGACCTTTGAGCGCGGTATATTATTTCTGAGCTGATAGGCCACCCTCACATACAAGTTGGCTAACCCCTTAAACATCAAAGTTACTGCTTGGCTACCAGCCTCAAACCATGACAGACTGGCTGCGAGCCCAACACTTGACAGGCTGGCGCTGGGCCTGCAGCCGGGGCTGACAGCGCTTTCTGCAAGGGGCTGATGAATGATTCCTGGCAGCTCTGCCGGGCGCGGAGAGCGGCGATCGCTCGCCAAAACGCGCACGGAACCTCCGCAGGTCTGCGAGAGGTGGCACCGCGCCCAGTGCCCGCATCCACGGCGTGTTCACACCCAATTCTTTATTTATTTACTGAATTTCACCCAGCAAGCCTGGAATATCTGCAGCTGCAATTATATTTCAGACAGCTCAGCCACCTCGCGTCTACGTTTTATTCCACGTTCAAGGCTGCTCTTCTGCTTGGCTCTGTTTCCCATTCTGAACTCATGCTGGCTTTGTTTTATCATTTGCAGACAAAAGCTGAATAATATGTATTCATTTGTGAGTATGAACAAAATTCCTGAAAGATGAAATTGCATGCCACAGACTTGCAGCTGAATTTTGTCTGTTCAGAGGAAGACATGTAACCCAGTCTGTTTTACTGGGAGTTTTCTTGTTTGTGGATTGTCACTTCCTACATCCAATTCCAATTTAGCAATATTAAACTGTAGAAAAAGGAAAGGGACTGTTTAGCTCTTTTTCTTTGCCTGATGCAGTTGCACTGTAAGGGGAGTGGTCCATTAGCTGACATGAAGGTTTTGCTGGGGTTATTGAGAGATTTAAGGATAAATCTCCAGAAAAAAATACCATGTAATTAAAAGGTATCAGCCTTAAGCTGATAGTATATTGATGAAAATGCTTTGGAAGCAAATTCCTACTTATTTTTTTCCTTAAAGTGAACAATTATTTACTGGAATATATAATAGTAATGCCTTACAATGACTGAACATGCAGGTTTCTGTAATAAAATGGACTTAATTGAATAAAAGTGCAAAAAAAATACAGTGTTATTAAGCAAAGGGGCTATATTTTAGATCTAAACTTCAATAAACAGTATGGACATGAAATACATGCATAGCAAGGGATTTTAATGGAGATAAAAGAATATCTAAAATGTAAAATCCTTAGAAGTGGTAAAAGCCCCTGTGCTGAGTATGGTTTTTGTCTAGTGTACACTGACAGAGGTACCAGTCCCTACAGGATAAAGTAGGTTATTCCCTTACTCTTACTCATCCCAGGAAAGCCTATGTGCACTAATAATTTGTCCTGTTACACAATCTGTCTTTGGAGCTGTTTGAGAGACAGGTTGAACGTTACCGTGGGTGGGCATTCACATGATCCTGATAAAGGTGAGTGATTGCCAATACGTTGTGACTCTGATATTTCTAGATGGCTGCTAATGGAATGTGACAAACCCTAGTGAAGAGTCAGCTACAAGAGTCTTTTCTATTTCAAAAGCCATTTTCATCCCTTCTCCCAGAAAGTCTGAATGAATTAGGAGAGGAAGGTCTCACAGTGAAAACTTGTTCTTATTTTTCTTATATTAGTTTGGAATGGATTAGTGTGGTCCTACTGTTCAGAGCAGAATCAGTGCAAGCAGGAGGGAATCTGCCTGTAGACTTCCTGAAGTTATCCCATCACAATCTAGCAAGCTAGATGAGAAGAAAACCCCCAACAAATGAGGAACAAATACACAGAACAATATATATGCAGATCACAAAGCCTACTTTATGCACAGGGATGATTAATGCAATGACCAAGGATCGTGTAGAAAATATGACCCTGTTGTTACTTATTTTCTACAGCCTTTACCACCTAAACCACAACAGAACAGAAACAGATTCTGCTCTCCTGGGTAGTAGAGAACATTTCCAGCCTGAAGAGATTTGATTGCTTAAAAATCCAGGTCACAAAAACTAAAATGACATCACAACATAGTTTAAATTAATATCCAGACTTTAATTCCTAACTAAGACATCTAGGTTTCACTTAAGAAAATGGAGAGATGGGAGTTTGTTACCTTTTTTTTTTTTTCTGTAATAAAGTAGAGAAACCGTTATCTATCTTATTGGAACCATCTGCAGGAAACACCAAGAAAAATGAACTCAAGTTAAAGGAGCAGCAGACAAAACATCACTGTGTGCACCCACCAAAATGCCCATTTGAAAGTTCAGCAGCTCATGGTTCAATCCAGGGCACGGGGAATAGGAAATATCCTGCAGCCCTCAGGCAGAGCCGTGGGCAGCCTCCAGGGAGGGGAAAGGAGGGAAAGCATGACCATGGAGAATTGTAATTTTTGCTGCTGAGGTCCTGCAAGACATAAAGGTGAGGGCATTGCTGCTGGAGAAGTTCTTCCTTCTCTCCATAGGCTCTGACCTTCTTGTGGGACAGCACCCACCTGACATGGTGTGGGTGTCCTGCCTTCTCCAAGGTCCCTAGCAGTTGCACTCAGGTGGAAAATACCATTCAGATCAATACACAGCCAATGAGCTTTCAGTAGTGCTTTTCATGCAGAACGGAAAACAAGGGTAGACTTTTGCCTGTAAATGAAAATATTAACTCTTACACTGCTAAAAGCTACCACAAGAAGGAGTGGGAGCTGCGTTCCATGGCCTGTTCACAAACTGTGGCAGCAGCTCCCACAGAGGACACCTGCACAGGGGTTGCTACGGCTCCCCTTGCCCCCATCCCACTGAGTCCCACCAGCTCCCTCCTCTGCCTGAGCATGAGGCCTGGCACTGGGTTTGGACTTCCTGGAGCATTTCCTCCTGACCTTCCATGGTTCCTCACAAGCACAGCAGATTTTCATTGTGAATAAAGAGGTAGCCCTGGTATTCCTATTCCTGCTCTTTACTGGCTCTGGAGGAAGGCAATGGGATAAAGAGGGGAAGCAAGCCAGTACCCTATCTGGTAAACTGTTATTTAAATTGTCCCTAAACCTGGTGCAAAACTGGGATACTGTAGAGAATTTACTCATTGCTGTGAGCAGAACTCTATTCAAAAACAGTGGCAGAAATCTCTCCCCGAAAGCCAAAGTCCAGCAAGACATAGGAGGGAGGAATAAGGGTTACAACGTGTATCTCAAACATATTAGCAGGTGTTGAAGGAAACTGAAATTTGCCTGCTTCCAGGGGTTATTTCAGGATTATGAAAAAGTGACATAAAGAAGGGCTGTTTCTCTTGCAGTTGCCTCAAATTAATCATTTTAATCTTATTCTTACATGATGTCTCATGTTACTTGGGATTTGGAGGTAAATCTCCCAATTGTTCCCACTAGCCACTAGTGTGTTTCCAGGTACAAATGCCTGGAAGGTGTGCTCCAAGCCATCACTGTGAGCCCAGGTCCCAGGGTTGTCCCAGAGCTAATTCCCTTTCCCATTAGGAGAGCAGCCAGGGTTGTTTTGGGGCCCACAGGATGGAACCCGCGGTGCTTGCACTGTTACCTGCTGCCCCAGATGGGGCAGGGACTGTGCACAAGGGGTTGGAGCCTCAGTCCTGCTGAGCCTGCCCTCAGCAGCTCCAGGGAAAGGGCTCAGATGTGCCCATGCCTTGGAGCAGGGAAGGGAGCAGAGCATCAGAGGCCATCCAAACATCTTTTCTGCCTTTAATAACACAAAGGTGCTAATTTTTGATATCATTTAGTAGTCTGTCATAGAGTACTTTGAGTTTAACTCACCCACTCTCCCTAATAAGAAAATCCCTTTGCAAGTCTTTCTGTTTCAAAAAGTACATTAAAATAAAAAAAAATGGAAAGTGTTAGCTCTCCACTGGTTCCACTATAATTTCTAGGTTTTACCATTTATTGGAATTAAATTAATTCAGCTTACTGGGGTCAGCTCAGTTTGTTTGCTCTAGTAGTTGGACCAGATGACCCTTGTGGGTCCTGTACAACTCAGAATATTTTGTGATTCTGTAATTTCCAGTCTCAATGAAGTTTAAAATCTTCCATGCTGAGCTGTGTACACATTGAAAGACCAGGTCATGTCTTAGAGACCCCTTTTTTAAAGGACATGAAGTGAAATGAGTTAAAAAAAAAGGAGAGTGGTGGCCTTAGCAGAAGTCAAATGCAGGGGCCTGAGAAGTGGTTTGGCATATGGGTGGCAGAATAAATATCCTGCTTTGTTAAAGCTTTCTAACATGATTTTTTTTTCATCAGTCAGTTTGGTATCACTCATTAACGACATTTAGCTGTTAATTCTCCCTGATTTTAGTGAGAGACAGGCGCTCAGGTATCCCTGAAAATCCCACAAGTCATACACGTGCATATTTAGGTAACCAGATAAGTCTGAAAGCACATATTAACATTAAGTGGAGAAAATATTTTCATCACAGAGAAATCTGAGGTCAAAACAGACTAGAAGATAGTAAGATTTTTTTGTTATTGCAATAATGTGAATCAGCTTTAAATACCTAAAATGGACCAGAGGGACAGGGATCCTGGTGGTGGACCATTAATCACTGGTGTGGTCAAAATGGGCCAAATTCTACAGCCATTACTCAGGCCAAACCTATGAAAAATCAGCATAAGTTTTGCCAGGGTAAAGATTTGGACTTACAGTGGGTGATTGCTTGGTCTTTTATCATTTGTTAGATCAGCAAACTCTTCTCAGCATGCAGCGTGCGCACAGGATATAATTTAGACCACCTACAGAACAGCTTGTCTGATTCCTAACTGCAAGCCATTAAAAACTAGAATGTAAATATGATATTTGAGCCAGTAGTGCTATCCACATAGCATGGATTTTTGCTCCGAAATCAGAGGCATCTCTTGCCTGACTGAATTTCACAACCACTGTTTGTTTATGAATTGTCTTCTTGAGACTCTGAAGATAAAAAGACCCTGAGCTGCTAACACACTGCTGATTTAAGGACTATAATTAGATTAAAATATAGCCTGGCTTTGGTTTAGTTGCAAAAGCACAGACAGAGAGAAATTTTTCTCACCTGGATGCTGCTTTACATTTGGAGCAAGTTCCCTGACTTCAGCTCCACGCTGGTGCAGAAGCTGGGCCCACAGTGCCCTACACGAAAGGTTACTTTTAATTAGTGCTAGAACAGGCCTTCAGGAGCTAAATAAACTTAGAGCCCCTATTCTCTCAGGAGCCATAGGCATTCATGCCAGGCCTTCAGAGCTAATCTGAGTGACAGAAGCATAACAAAAACCACTTCAGGAGCTGGGGAGAGCCGAATGGCCAGAGATCTGAAGTGGCCTGGGTGTGAAGGCACAGGGAAGGTGACAACAGGGCCAGGAGTGGGAGCCAGGCTGGTGCCGCATGTGAACAGCACCCGCTGCCCTGGCTGCTCTCACCCTTCAGTGGATATTGTGCACGCTCTTCTTACGGCACTCTTGGTAATTTGAAGCGCTCAAGAGTCATAGGCATTTATAGTGCATGGAATTTCAGTGGTGTTTATATTTCCATATGAAAACCACGGATATGATGACTTAGTCATTTATGTAACATTAGGGGATAGATGAGGATGGGAATCCTGGCCTCGTTCCATCCTAAAACACGTCTTATATTTGTAACATTATACCACGTTTGCTTGGATGTGTTTTTGCTGCATTGATGAATTTGTGATTAATGGAGTTTTATCATAAAAATTCTGTACACAAGTGAAAATTACATGCAATTATATGTGCAGAAACAAAGGAAAAATTATTTGGGTTAGAGTGCACAACTTTAATTTGGCCACATTGCTGGTTATAATCAACCCAATTGCGTAGTTTTTCTTTCAAAAACAAAGTAATTAAATAACAGTAATGATACTTTTGCATGCAGACTGAGTGACATAATGTGGCTTATTAATGAGAACAACAAAGAACAGTGGAATTAAATGTATCCCTGGTGTAACACAGTTGCTAAAAATCAACATTACCACTGGGACTAATTTGGTCTAAAATGGATTGTTTCCCAAGGCTGCTGCTATGTGAAAACTTCTTATCTTTGAGAAAAAGGGAAGAGTGATCTCATTTTACATTTGCTTTCTTTTCCACCTGCCTATTTCCACTGGTTTCAGTGTGATTGTACAGGTGAAAATGGGTACACAGTTGGATCTAACCATGGAAATAGGTACCAAAACTTAACGTCCTGCTGGGAAAAGAGCATACATTGAACCTGCCTCTTTTCAAAGGGTTTGCAAACACAGCCATAACATATTCATCTAACTTAAATATGTCCAGAGGCTGTGCTAAACGGGTGAAATGTAGCCAGGAAGCTCCATGTTATCTGAAGAATCATGGATTTCTAGAAACTTTAATTGTACCTCACAGGATGAAATGACTAGATATAGTTTTAAAAATAACCTTTCTTTCGGATTTCACAGACAACAGACAGATCCAGATTAACCTGGAATTCAACTTTGTAGTTACAAGGTAACTGAAGAGTCAGAAATGCCCCTGTGTTTGGAGCATCTCCTGAAGCATGAAGTTAAACTAATAGTGAAATACTCACTGAGCAGGGTATTATTAGTGATTATCAATGATAAGCTTGCTAAATTCAACCTTTTTTGCTTGCAGAAGTGTTGCTGTAATTAAGGCCTAATCCAAAAGTCGCTGTCCCTGTATAAATAATTAAATTCAGTTCAGGACTGAAAAACAATTCTAGCGGATCAGCATGCAAGTGCTCCATGTTGATAAATCTTTATGTATATGTGATACAGGAAAAATAAGTTCAGAGAGGAAATCTAATTCAGCTTTAAATTTCTAAGAAGTAATTGTAGGCAACAGTGAATAAAAATAAATTTTAAATTATGAAGCATGGGCTGATGGGTTCCACTTAACAATTTTAAAGCTAAATTTATGCACGGGAGGATTAATATAGAACAATAACACTGCACCCTCCTGAAGGCCAGAGGTTGAGAAAGAATAATACATCAATGTTATATTGAGATATAATACTCTATATCCTGGGGTTTTTTGTGCAGAATAACATGTTTTTCTTGGATAGAAGAATTTTGTGTCAGCTCTTAGCCATTTACAGTTTCTTCTGGCATCCAGACTTAGGAAGCTAACATTTATCTGGTCAGGCTATTAGCACCTTACAGGCCAGTCTGAAACTTTCTCTAGTCCCTCTACTAAATAAACTTAACAGAGTCTAGGAATCATAGTTTTCTCTTTACAGATGCCCTTTAACCTCTGTGACTGTTCCTAGCTATAAATTTATTTACATAAAACAGAGTTCTTCTGTGAAACACTAGACTGCCTACCTCTACAATCATTTCCTGCAGAGGGGGAAAAAAAAAAAAACAGGCTTGTCAATATGCTTCAGTTTTCATTTGCCTCAATGTTATCATCCTCTGTGATTTAAAAGGTGGGAGTACGTTGATCTTCATTACATCACTGTTTTAGAGGAATGGTAATGTATACACAGTCAGCTTTGGGTGCATGGATTGGAATAAAGTTAATTTTATTCTGAAAGGGATTTAGTGAGCGCTGAACAGCTTGAATTACAACGTATCTTAGCTATGGATCCTAATAATAGTTGGGCTGGTGTTTTAGAGAGGCTAGGACTACAGCTGGCTTGGCTGGCTATTGAGCTATGTTACATTTTCCTTCAGTGTAAAATTTAGTTTGAAAGGGTCTTATGTAGGATCTGAACACAGCAGGACTTTGTTTTGGGTTTGCATGGCCCAGCTTTGATAGCCAGACCCAACTCGAACTTTTAATGCATGCCACCACAGCCACCACCACTAAAATCCAGATAAGAAATTTGTCAGACGGCAGCATCCCTTCCTAGCAGGCCAGGGACCGTGTGATCCTACTTCACAACTACCTAGGGATTAGAAAAGTGTCTGAAATATGACTCAGCTTTAAAACCAAATTTTCACAAACAGCTTGGTGTTCCTGTTGCTTTCACTTCAGCTTCCTTGGTGTGAGTCTCCTCTGCCCTGGGGTCAGGTGTTGCTCACCCATTCTGGGGCTTCCTGCAGAAAGCTCCGAGGCCACCCTGTCTGAGGGGTTCCAGGGAATGGCAGTGACCCCCCGGCTCTCCTCTGTGGTGGGAGGGGTGTCCTTGGGAGAGGCACAATTCCCCGGCCAGGGAAGCGAAGCAGCTGCAGTGTCTCAGTGCCTGCTTGCCCCGTGCTGCTGCAGTGAATCCACCCCACAAACATCTGTTCCCGTAGCTGTGCAGCATCCCAGTGCCATGCAGGGCCGTGCTGCTGCTTGGGACAGACTGCTTTGAATTCCAGAACGCCTCTCTTTTCACTTTAAGGAAATACAATCCCATAGGTAATTATTTCACTGCTGAAGGATGGCTTTCCAGGCATGGTACCTTCCCTTTTACAAAACCTATGTCTGTTTTATCTAAACCACCAGAAATCATAATAACTACCCTCCTCCCCCCCCTTTTTTACACATAAATTTGCTATCATTCCTTCTCATACTTGAATGTTCTCCCACCTGTCCTCAATTTAATCCATGAATGTAAGCACATAAATCTTTGTGACATTTTGGCAGAAAGTACCTATTTTCAGATGACTCCTTTAGGAAACTCTGAATCCAGGTGTTTGTTTTTTGTATAAAGGGTTGCAAAAGGGGAATTTTAATGCGACCATACAACCAAAAAAACTGGTTACATTTGAAATTCTGTAAAAGGGTGGGTTAGCATGCATGTAAACTTTGTGTCTTTTCCACACCCTGAGTTATATTCTGAGAGCTAAATGGTAATTACTGCACCATCTGTAAAGGGAAGGAATATGGAATTTTACTGCTACAAGCATGTGATTACACAAACTTTGCTATGTGTAAAGAACATGCACTAGATATTTAAAAGTCCTTTATCACATTTGACACATAGGGATGAAAAGTGGAATGCTGCTCACAAAATATATTTTTGGGATGAGGTGAAAAAAGAAAAAAAACGGAAAAAGAACTGAAACAGTTGGCTATTTTTCTGTGTCCAGATGGTTTCTAAACAAAAATCAAAATCTGTTTGAAAGTCTGATCATAAGGTCTGGACTGAATAGTTTTGACGTAAGGAGTGCATGGTCTGAAGTTTGAAATCCTTTTACCTTTAGTTGCTAAGGGGCCTATGGGGACACTACCTTTTTTTAAGGTTGTATGATGAATTAAAAGATAGGTGTTCACTCTTCTCTTTCTACCAGATACTGTACAGGGAACAGATTTCCTAAGTGCTGTACTCCAGCCCTTGGGAAGGAAAAAATTCTTGATCTTTTAAGATAGCTCAAATTTGTCACCAAATTGAAAATGCCCCCCCAATTAACTGATAATTAAAACAAACAAACAAACAAATCCTTTGTACCTATCCACATGTCTATGGATCTCTTAAAACGAAAATACATAATGATTCTTTGTTTTAAAGGTGATGATAAATCCACAGTCCACAGGCTTTTATTGTTCTCCCGAAGGTGAGATGAACAGCTGGTGGTGCTTTGGCTCTTAGTGGGACAAATAACTGACTTGAAGAAACTTGGAAAGGCAGGGGTAGGGGGAAAGAAAACGCCACCAAAAATATGTCAAAAAGAAAACAAGAAGAAACTCTGCCTGGGAATCAGGTGACCTTTTTTCCTCTGATATAAAATCTTAGCACAGCCGTCCCCCTTCTCTAAAGAAGCTATAGCGAAGCAGATCCCCATCTCTCACACACCTTTTTCTCTGGAGGGAGGAAGGAGGGAAGGACCACACAGGACAGTGGTTACTCTATCTCTCTTAGCTCACTCTCCTGGCAGCCAGGCCGATGGGGTGGAGATAAGGGCAGTACAAGGACTTAGGCAGAGGATAAGAGCATTCATTGTTCCAACGCTGATATTCCCCACTATAGACAGACATTTTTCCCCTCTTTAAATCCCGTAATCACTTATATTTTGCAGAACAACAAAAAAACCTTTCTCTTTTGCTTCTAATGGACTAATCCCGCAGAAAGGCTTTGCTCTGAATTCATACTTTTCTATAGGGCCACAATCTCTTTTCCAGTGAAAAGGTTAATTCAAAGGTCTTTTGACCGGGCCGGGCGGCCGGGAGCGCTCCCGAGGTGGCAGCACAATTGCCGGCACAGGAGGGGAGTGGCAGCTGCGGCCCCCGCGCCTCGCACCCGCTCCCCGGCGCCCTGCTCACGGCTGGGCTTGGCTGCGGCTCCGGGAGCCGAGAGCAGACCCCGCTGTAAGGAAGATTGATGCTTGGATTGTGCTGCGGGAGAGCACCGCCTTCAGCTGCCGCCGGCACCGGCACCGACCCCGCAGGGTGTGCTGGGGCAAAGGGGCGGCAGAGCTGCTCTGGGGGCTCTCAGAGCTGATGTACCTGCTGGCACCTTGATGGCTCACTCTTGCATAACCTTCCCAGGTTACTCTCCTAAGGGTGAGCAAAACCAGCCCCTCTCACCCTGATTCCTCAGTGTACCTTTACTGAGACAGAAAACTGAGATTTGGATCGACGTGTGGAGTTGGCTGTTCCTGCTGCTCTTTTGGCATCATCAGAACAATCCCTTTAAAATCCCAACTTCCCATGAACTTACCCATTCTGATCTGAATTTCGGGTGCAGGGATCCCTGCTGGCCACCCTAATCTCCCGCCTGGGCAAAGGATTCTTTTCATGCTGATGGCACAAAGGACTTTGTGGCAAGTTTTGCACAGCATGCGCAAATGAACCAGTCTTCTGTTTGCAAGCAGGAGGAGAGTTTTCTTTCTTTCTTTCTTTCTTTTTAGAGTATTCAGTTCATAGTGGCTTGTTCCTTTTACTCATGCAAGCTATCCCAGGGTAGAGAGGGAGTTTCCTGCCAGAAATTGAAGCATATTCTACTTTTGTGGAGGAAATAGCATTACTGTTCAGAAATAGCACTTTGCATTTGCTCTAGGAATCCAGAACAGTTTATAGAGAAACATTATTCTGCTTGATAAAAAGAGTTTATGGGGTGAAGTCATGCCACAGGTTCAGTGGGACTTGTCCACAAACACCTGAGGGCAGATCGTTTTGTGAAGTCTTATGTTGCACAGTTCTTTGCTGCTGAATACCTGCCCCAGCTACAGCAGAAATTCGCAAATGAAAAATGAAGGTAGTTGCTGCTATCCAAAATAAAGATTACCTGAACAAGAGGCATTAAAATCGATCGCTAAAAACAGCAACAACAACAACAACAAAGAGGCTAAAACCCCCGATGTTCTTCTGAAGGAATGGTACATCTATTTGATGTCCAGAAGGGCTTGTCTTCCAAGGGACCTGATCCAATGTCTCCTTTGGTAGCTGAGCAATGATGTTTTCCAGTCTCCCATCAGCAGCATTGTCTGTGTCTATCAGGCACCAAAGTAAGCGTAGACACTCTTCTTGTCTTTTTTTTTTTTTTTAAACTTTGGTCTCATGACATTGAAGATAGAAGGAACTGTGGGGCTTCGATATTTAAAGAGTAAATGATTGAAATCATAAAGGTCTCAGGGGAAAGTTCCACTTTTCCTTAGCAGATGTGTCAGTAAATTCAGGGGCCTGTGCCCAGTCTGAGCATTTTCTTAGTGAATGTCCTGCTGATTTCTTCTTTCCTTTCACTAGACAGACTCTTTTATAATCAATACTAAAATGCTAATTGGCAGGGAAAAAAATCCCCAGATTTTTCACAAAAATATTTAATTTTGTATCAATTATTAAAAACTCAGAAGTGCTTACTAGAAGAGGGGACACAATTTGAACAAATATATTTGTATCCTCCTTAGTGCTTAGCAGCTGCAGCTTTTATTTGCCCTAAAAAGGGCAATTTTTTTTTAAGTTTTTTTAAGTTCCTAGAACTGCATAATAGTCACAGGCTGTTCCAGCATAAAATTTTACATCTGCAATGCAGTTCCATAATTTTAAGTGCTTTAGTAACTTAAACAGTAGTAGTGGCAAGACTTGGTGAATAAAGTAAGCAATCACAGGAGTATAGTCAGTATTTCTCATCCCAAGAGAGAATTAGGATGGTAATTAAATTTACCTTGTTTTGTAGCTGTATTTTTGTTAATCCAACAATCTTGGAAGGTTACAATTACTTGTCTTTTAAGATGCACCTGCTATCTGACATGGTGTGGCAAGCACAACCAATATTTGGTTTATTATAATGAGTGCCTGTGGAGTCATTCTGGAGTGCAAAGCACAAAGAATCACCACTGAGGTCAGTTGATCATCCTCTGTGGTGGGCTTTGAGTACAACTTACTCTTGTGTCTCCTGCCATCATCAGCCAGGATTGATTCCTGTCTTTAGGAATAGATTTAGTGGGTGAACAACTTTATTGCAGGAGAATGAACTCTTTCTGCTTGTCTCCTGATTTTGCATACTTGTTTACAACAATGACCAGCCAGGGCACTGCGTTATCTGGTGAAGAAGAAAACATTGTGTATTGGGTGTATTTTTTGTATTTGTGTATTTTCTGTACGTACGTTCTCACAGCAGATTTTAGGAAAACGATATTGGGTTGGATGTCCCTTTACTGAAGCTGATGATGCAATCTCATGCATTTACTAAGTCAGTAAACCTCAGAGGAGATAGTGTAATTAATTAAGCATACTAGAGAGAAAGGAGTGATTGTGAGTGGGTTTTAGGGAGAAAATCCCTTCCTTGGCATTTCAGTCCCAGAATCTCTGTGGATTAGAGAGAGATTATTTTATCTGAGATCAGTGAAAGTGGTACAGTATTTTGTGACTGAAAAAGCAAGTGACTGGGCAAGGGGGGATGCCCAGCCCTATTGACCACCCTGCAAATGTCTGTGCTCACACCTCCTCAGACTCACACAGAGAGCCTATGGTCATTTCCCTCCCAGGCATGGTGGGATCCACCATTTCTCGTGTGTTGGTGGGGAGAAATGATAGAGGAACTTCCACTGCTCTGCAATGAGCAGTTCTGTGTAAAAGTAACCTCTACAGCTGAGGTGGATGAAGCTTTTAGGAACAAAAAACAAAAGAAAAGAAAAAAAATCAGGTCAACAAAAGCTAGCCAGAAGTAATCCCACTCAAAACAGAAACAAACCCCTGAATACTTCAGTTGGAATGAAACTTGTCTGGTCCTAAAGAAAGAATTTTATCCAACTTAATTCTTGGTTTTGGGGTAGATGAAAATTCAGTCCTAACATCTGGTCATTCTCATAATTTTCCTGTTTTTCCAGCAAACTCTCTGCCCAGTTGTGCTTTGCAAATTTTTAACATTCTTCAGAGGTGTAAAAAACCCCCAACCACTCAGCTAACCAACACTAGCAAACCCCGGGGTTAATTGCCGGTCCTTCCAGTCCTCCTCCGCAAACACCCACTGAAAGGAGGTGTTACCGCCTACAGACCTCACCTGTGATCTTGGCTGCTTGAGCCAGAAGAGTTGGACTGCACACCCAGTCCTGAGCACAGAGCTCTTCCAAAGCTCCTTCTGTTTCCCTGGACAGCAGCAGCTGAGCTCAGATTGAGCTCCCGTGCCCTGTGGGGAGGTGTGTGGTCCTGTCTCTGTGCCCGGAATGACGAGCACAGGTAGAAAAACAGCTGATGAACATCACCGAGAAGCAAAATTCCAGTGTCAGATATGTCTGAGAGTGACTCAGCTGAAGCCATTCAGGTCACTTCAGATTTATGTGTACCAGAGTGGTGAAATTTAATAGCTCAGTTATTGATAATCATAGAATGCTTTTGGTTGGAAGGGACTGGAAAGATCATCTGGTTCCAAAAATCTAATTTCTTTCTCTCTGCTTCTGAAACATTCAGGCTTCACTGTAGGAAGGGAAAAGCTCTGAATTTCTAAGATCCAGCTTGGGAATTAAAACGCCAACAGCATCATACGCAGTATTATACCCATTTATGCTGTATAAATAAATATCCAAAAATATTTTTCAGATGCTGCCTTGTCTATTACTGAAACCAAAGCACTTGTGCTTCCAAAATGATCTTCAGAGAATTGCTTTGCATTTACAGAGACTTTCAAGTTGGCCGGGAGCCTCTGGACAACTTACTGAAAGTCACTGAAAGCTGAAAGCAATGCAAGGGTTTGACATGGAAGCAGTTTCACAGATATTACAGGGCCAATTCAGATTTTACTTACAGAGGAGCATGATAACAACAGAAACATAATTCCTTAGAAAATAAACATATGATTCCAAAAAGACCTTGTTACTGCTTCTATACCTAATATAATTCTTCCAGATGAAACC
>VZRN01002471.1:1421525-1501873 GCA_013397935.1 Dasyornis broadbenti | reverse complement strand
TTTTTTTTTTTTTTTTTTCGCAGGGAAGGCTGTGTTCTAGGCTGCCTTTTGGCAGCCTTCTGTGTGGGAAGAACAGCTGTACAGCCAATAATTAGTTCCATAATTACTCTGACCTAGACCAAAACTGAGACAAACCTTAGATGGAAACACAGTGCTGGCAGGGTTATGATCTCTATGGAGCCAGGAAATGTTAATGAAAATAGGTTCAGCAACAAAAAGGAGCTTAGCAGACCTGAACCCCATCATCAGAAGTGCAAAGGAGCCTTTTGAAAGTTAGATTTCCAAAATGCAGGTACGATTAGTCTCCCTGAAAACATTAGCAAGTGCTCCACACTGGCTGAAGAAGTGGCATTTTTAAACTCTGGGTTATCAGCACCACTTAAAGCAAACTTATGGGAAAAGCTTCTTGCCATGAGCTGAATATGTAGCTGATAGTGAGTTGAAGACCTTGAGCTCAGCTATCCAAATGAGTACTCTTGGCTTAGCTATGCCAGCTTTCTTACGAGATTCTTTAAATAACTGCATAAATAAAGAAACTAAGATACTTTCTCAATGCCTTTGGGTACCCACCTTTGATTTTAATTTTCTGCCTCAAAGAAAATGCTATTTGTATATTACAGTGGTGAAACATCGTCAGAATATCTTTACATGATACATAGAAAGGAAACCATATAGCAGAACAGAGCAAACTGTCAGTGACCGCAATACCAACGGTGCAGCCTTTCATTGCAGTGCTACCTGCCAGTAACGATGCCTTGCACGTACAACTCCAAGTTTATAAATGTATTACTGGCCTTCAGCGGGAATTACTACAGAAATGATCCACAATGTTTTTCTGCATTTCATTTGCAGCAGTTTCGCAAGCTTTGCCCTTTCTCTGCTGTGAAATTGAAACTGTTGGTCTCCCACTGAAAAAAATGAAGGCACTCATACCCTGTAATTGAATACTGATATTTGTAATGACACTTTCAACAGACTCATTAAAGTGCTGTTTCTGAGCAAGTGCTTGTCATGAAAAGAAAGTATATACTATATAATACATAGTATGTAATACATATCTATAAAAATAAAAATTCTCTACAAGTATTTAAATGTACGTATTTGCAGTCCTTCACCATTGCTCACTGACAGCCAGGTGCACAAGGCCGCCATTTCAGCGGCTGCTGGTTACTGTGGATGGAGTAGAGGCGAAAGTGAGTAGAGGCAACCATGGTTGTTGAGACGATGGAAAATTTCAGCCTACAAGGAGAAGGTGAATATTTGCTCTGAGTGTCTGTCTTGTAAGTCAGCCTGTCCTTGGCAAGAATCAAGAAAGCTTAGTAAACATCTGTTACCTTTGAAATGAAAGTCTATTTAGTGCACTTCAAATATGTCAGCTTTTGAAACCACGGATTTGGCCTTCCTCGACCAATTAAATGCATATTATTTATGTATTTAAAGGAGTTTAAAGTACTGTAAATGAAGATGTGGTTCCTTCTCCGACAGTGTCAGCCTAAATGGGGAGTAAATTTTAGTTTCATTGATGCTCTTCCCTTGTGCCAATTGTACAGAGGAGCACAGATTCCATCTTTGTATGCCCTACTCCATGAGGTATTGTTAATTCATTATCTGGTGGACTAATGAACAACAGACATTTAGTTTTTGTTCACTGCTACTTCATACTTATACTATGCTTCCCAGAAGTGAGCCACTTTATTCTTAACTAGAGTTCTGGAATTTATTATTTTTTCTCCTTGTTTCTGATGACTGCAACTATTTTTCATAAGCAGCCCCATTTCTTTAGTTTGTGCCAGCTATAGAAAAAGGATAATGGGGGGAAAATAAATCACAAATATGATAATGGTAATAGCTGGCATGAGTGTCCTTTTCCAAAGCACTGCATTTAGCTCCTTAATTTTTCGCAAAGTGCAGACATAACAGCTTATTGAAGCAGGTCACAGGTAAAGCGACTGTCTAGTAAAAGATGAGAGGCACCACGAAACAGAAATGTGAGTAGCACAATGACTGCGACCGGTGCTGGATCATGGTGGGAGCAAACATGGTACTATTGTCTGGGCTTTGCTAAACCAGCGGCCGAACTCCCCGTGCCCCAGGACCTGCACACCAAAGGTTTTGGTGCTCAACTTCCATTCTTTTCGTACCCTTTTCTATTTGAAGAGATCTTTAGCCAACAAAAATGTAATGGGTTTGTCCTTTGCGTGGGCTACCCAGGGGAGGGCAAACTTCTCCCATTTCCTTTCACCACGTGACACACTCCCTGGGGATGAGACAACTTAAAGCTTAAAATTCAGTATTGAAAATTTGCTATCACATCTATCATTACTTGTACATTTCTGTTGGATACAGTATGATTGACATTTTTTTACCTGTTCTATAGTGCTTCACACCCATTTTTTATTCAAATTCATGATTTGTGGTGAATAAACATTTGTGTTTCCGTTACATTTACTCTCAGCTGCTTTTAGACTATCTCATTTAAAATAAATCAGTAAAAATGAAATTTCATTAATTCAATGGAGAGGACAGGACACACTTATATTTAGATTCATGTCTGCCTGCAACGAAACAAAAAAACTGCCTGTTTATAGTTGTGCACCAGTTCAGATCCTGAGAGATTCAGTTTTGACTGATACTGGCACAGAACACAGAACTGGAATCATATCCTTGTGCCTCTCATGGAGCATCTGGGGTTCACCATCTCAAAGGGAGGGAACAGAGTGAGCATCCAGTCCTGAGAGTCTTCTCCAGGAAGATTCCCATCACACCTGTGAGAGAATTAAGTTAAAGAAGCCAACTGTATGGATAACATTTGTATTGATATTTTACTAAGGAGAGCAGTGGGCAGATGTCTATAAAACATGTCTAGACTTAATCTAGTTGGCCACTGGATGTCACTGATGGCCTCAGAAATACAATGGTAGCATGTGGAAAAAAAAAAAAAAAAAAGGAACAGGTATTAAAAGCAAACCCTGTACATCATCCATACATTTGAAAGGGAAATTAACAGTGTTTGAGCAGCTTTGAAAGATGTCACTACTGGAACTTTTAGGTTCTCAGTGCAAATGTATGCAAAACCATCTCACCACGGTGAGAGTGTTTCTTCATGTAGTAACAGAATAAAATACCCACAGTTTTCATAAGCTGAAGCAGGACCTTGTTATGATCACAGACATCCAAACTCTTGAGACATGAATTGTATCTGAAACTCACCCAGGTCAAGGTCAAGTATTCTGAATAGTATAAAGTGGACAAAATATTTTCTTCTTATTTAGTTCTCTTCTTTCCCCTTGTATATCCCCTTTAACTCTGAATGGGAACCGCCAATCTGTCAAAAACAAAACACATTTGAGCGATTCCCCAGCCAGCCTGGAGCAGGAAGTACCAAAGGTCTGGTTGTGTTGGCGTGAGAGTTTGGGCAACTCAGAACATCCTCTGGCATTTTGGGTGCTCACCCACAATGAAAGGAACTCCTGCATTTGGGAATATCACTATGGGAATGTCTCTACCTTTAGCTAATGAACCCCCAACTGGCAGGAAAGAAAATTGCCTTTATTTTGGCAGATGAAGATATGATGGTGTCTAATGCCTTCATCCTCTGGGGTGGGGAGAAGAAACTGCGCACTAAATCGAGCTCAGATTTGTGCTCTGTACTCAGGTTTCACAATTGCTAAACATCTGCTGGGCCTATTGGTAACTAAAACACATTTCTGGAAAGAGCAAATATGGTTGTTATTTCCCTGCGTTTTCCTAGGATAAAAGTTAAATGAGGTTGCACAAGACTGAGAGCTGAGGTACTTCTTTTGGAGTGCCTCACCAAAAACGAGAGACAACTGCTAATGGAGACTCATTGAAAAATAAGGTCGTTAAACATCTGAACACATCCAGTGTTATTTTCAGAAGACAACACAGCCTCTGTGGCTGAATTTACTCTGACGGCTTCTGAATTTACTCTGAAGAGCTAGAAGGCCACTGAAACCAAAAATTCAGGGGTTAATTTTCATACTAAGCTCACATTTAGAAAAACATGAAACAGATGTTCATATCAAAATCTGGTATTTTTCCGTAAGAGCCTAACATGAAAAAGAAGTGAAGTTAAAGCATGCATGCTAATAGCTCCTTTCAAATAGTTTAGTCTTTTTCAAATGCATAGATGTTCAGAAAATCTCAGTCTAAGCAATTCTGGGTAACGTAAAAAAAGTCTCTGCTGGCTTAAGCTAACAGAGTAAATGCTTTATCTCAACAGGAAAGAACTTTCCTCTTGGGGTCCTCTGTCTCACCATCGAATTCTTGTGTTAAATTAACTTATTAATCGGTGTGTACGTATGTCTATATATAAGGATAACACATGGCAAACAGGCAACCTGCACAGGGAGATATGACCACGCTGAGGCTGCTCTCAGAAAGAACAATCCAAAATGTAGAATGGTGCTTTGCCAGGTCCCTCTGTGATCAAAGCTATAGCAATGGTCAGACATGACACCATGAATGAGAAATGTAGCACAAATAACACTGAATCAGTGGTGTATTGTACTTAGCATTTTTCCAGCAATTTGCTGTATTGGTACTTTGGCCATCTGACACCTGGGCGGCCCCTGGATCGTGACAGGCTCTGCAGCTGCTCTGGTTCCTGCAGCTCACCAGACTTTGGATGTAACTCCAGTGCCTGCATGTGTGAATCCCTGTCTGTTTGTCCAGCTGACTTCCACATAGACACTTTAGCAGATTAGAGCTGCTGCTATTTTTGTAAATTTAGATAAAAGTAGAAATTATTTAATTCTTTTGGGTAAAGTCAGCTTCACTGACACTAGCAGCTTTGTGAATGATACTGAAGATATTGCTTGTGCAGGCATGTTTTAACCAGTCTGCTCAGAACAGCCCTAGTTTAATCTGACTGCACTTCAGCATTACTACTGCCTGCAATTCCTTATCCAGAACATTTTTTCCAGCTGTGTTGACTGGCTCTTTCAGAGATTCTTGACATTTTATCCCAAGGCCATGCAGATTTAGCTCCATGAAGGATTTACATGTTAAAAACTCCAAAAGGCAGGGGCTGATCAGAGGTCCAGCAGGAGCTGTGTTGTGCCTCTGATGCCACTGATAGCAAGGGGATCATGCCATACACAGCTCATCTTTCTGTGTCTGCCACTCCACAGGACTGGCCACTTTTGGTACCCTTTTCTGCGCCTTTTCTGGTTGTACTTTTTTTGAAATGTAGGACACCAAGATTGTACCTGGTATTTAAAATATAGGCACAGGGTGGTTCTCAGTTTTGTTTTTCTTTGCAAATAATTCCTTATGGTCTAGCTTGCTATGAACTGGTATTCTCCTAAACAGATCTGTTGTGGCCTCAGATCTCCATCCTTGGGAGTGCTGGTGTGTACCTCAGTGTCTCCCTTTTGCTCTGTGTGTTCATTGCCGTACAATTCTTCTGCAAATGCTTTTATTTTTCAGAACTTGGTATCAGCAGCAAGCGTTGCCAGCTCGTTTGTTGTTCCCTTTCCAATTTATGGTGGATGAAAAGCCAATTTTCATTAGTTAGGGCCTTTAACAATCTCTGGCAATTTGCTTAGGATCTGCGGGAGGTTTTAGTACTAAAAATTCCGGCAGGTTTAAGTTGATGTTTCCGGCACAATGATTATATGGGGTCCAGAGCCGGGTCAGTGAACCATTTAGGGTACCTTATGGGAGAAGTAAGGAAATGTCCATATCTCTCCTAAAACACTACAACTGCACTGGATTGCTGCAACTGAGAGGTGAAATGGGGGTGGAAAGGAGAAACTTTCCTGTTGTTATGAAGCCATTGTGTTTATAGGTGGCTCTGAATAACCTAACTCGAGATGCTCCAAGAGCTGTGCCAAGAGGTACCTTTGATAAGTTACAGAGACACTTGTTCCAAATTCCTGGCCTTGGGTTGTGGCAGGAGCAGCCCAGGCAATGTGCAGCTCAGGCCAGGTCTGCTGCAGAGGTGGTATCCAGTCTGGAAGGAGAAAAATGGCAGTGGTGTGGGCATTTGTTAATCCCTGTGCAAGAGGCCATGCATGGGTGCAGTGAGCAGGGAAGTGACAGGATGTGTGTACACAGGGGTTGGGAAAACTGTAATAGTTGGGCAGTAGGGAAGGAGGAAAGGCCAGGTATAGTCTTTGGAAGGACTGGGCTGACTTTGAGAAGAGCCTCATTCATTTTATACTATAAATTGATATTGCTAACCTAGAACTAAAACACATCTCAAATACTTTGCTATGGAACTTGAGACTGAAACAACTAAAAAGGTATTTATAAAACAGGTTTTTCCTACTGAAAAAAAGAAAAAAAAAACCCAACCAGCTGATGCTCTCTGACACCAGCTAATATCTTTTAGGAGACCTGTTAATCCTATGGCAGAACTCTCCAAAAATACCTGAACTTGCTTGGAAAGAGTAAAGCCAAGTGCAAGAAACACCACAATGGTGTTGGGATAGCCATGGATCTGACCAGAGCACCTCTGCATGCCCCTGTGTTTTCTCCCATTCCTATTCCTAATATCCTGAATCAAGTATCAAGCCAGTGCTTTAATCTAAACAAGACTAATAATAATAATAATGATAATGATAATAATAATAATAATAATAAGCCTGTTTTAAGTCCCAGTCCTGTATTTAGGCCAGGCTTCCACTACAAACTACAATATCAGCTGATGAATATTATCCCTTACTGTGTCAGCAGAAGTCCCTGTTGTGGACTTGGTTATGACAAAACTCTGTATTCACCAGGGCAGCTTATTTCACCCATATTACGCAGCCATATGACGCACCCATATTACTCCAGAAACTCAGTTTTGCCAGAATAAACACGTCCATGCCAAGTGCTGGGACAGTGCTCCAGAAAGAGCTGCACTGGGAGCTGCACTCTGCTATGGCTCAGGTTTAGGCACAGGGAGACTGGGGGATCCTGTCCCAGCACAGATAAGAGCACAAGGCATAAGTTCAGACAGGGAGAGACTGGGAAATGTCCCAATTCCTAACATTACTGTCTCCTAGCCTTAGCAGCAATGAGCTATTGGCATCTTGAGACAAGCTGCCTCATGCAGAGGAGCTACAGGCCAAGGGAAGCTAACTATTTCTGTCGTGTTTAATTTGACCACTTAAACAGTTAATCCCTTTGCAATGTCATTTTTTGGCATAGATACCACATCTGTCTATTTCTGAAAAGATCTTCTTACTAATACAGCTTTTTAATATATGAAACAGTTTGCATCAGATTACAGAGCCTCGGCAGTAGCAGACACTGTCTGTAGGCACCCATACAGACAGACACATGGACATGTGCACCGAGAGGTGCATTTCCTCTGAACATCTCTGCTCTCTCCCACCTCCTGGTTCTCTCTGATGCCTGGTTTTCCCTCTTTGTTCCCCATCAGAAACAAAACAGAACATGCCCCAGGCAAGTTGTATTCCTATGTGCTGAGGCTTTGTGTACAAAATCCAAGGTGTAACAGATTACCTTTGATATTTTATATTTGCACAGCTTTTTTACCTTCTGTTTCACTGCCTGTGTTGCTGCCTTGTTCAAGGGTGTTTAACACAGACTCTGTTTGATTTGAACCCATCCTTACCTGCAGATTCTGGACATACAGGAGAGAGATCAGTGAAGAACCATAAAGGCGAGCAAGGGGCTGGAGCACCTCTCATATGAGGAAAGACTGAGGGATATCATCAATAATAAATCATCACTGATGTATCATCAATAAACCTCTGAAGGGTGGGTGTAAAGGAGGTAGAGCCAGGCTCTTTCCAGAGGTGCCCAGTGACAGGACAGGCAGTGGACACAAACTGAACACAGAAGGGTCTGGCAGAGCACCAGAAAACATTTTTTATGGGAGTTTTACCAAGCACTAGCCCAGGCTGGCCAGAGAGGTTATAGAGGCTCCATCCTTTGAGGAGTTCCAAAGCAATCTGGACACGGTTTGAGGCAAATGGCTCTCAGCTGTCCTGCTCGAGTGGGGGGATAGGGGTAAACGACCTCCAAGCTCCCTTCCAACCTCAGCCATTCTGTGACTCTAGAAATAGTGGCCAGTGGTCAGTTCTTGTACTAGGCTCAGCAGGAGATAGCTTTAGGAAATGAGTTTTTCTCTTCATTTTGTAGGAAGTTTGTGACAACTGCAGGGCACACTGTAATAATTTAAACTTCTGATGCAACAGACATTGGAGTAGAAACTATACAAGAAAATTAATTTCATGATTAATATTAGCATGCACAACCCTGATGCTGAAGAAGCAGCACCTGTGACTAGAAAAACAGACAAGAACAACAGTGGATTTCTCTTCCATGATTCCTCTATTTATTCCTTCATGAAAGTGATGAAATGTCAGCTGTTTTTCCACGTGCTAGAAGATCTTGCACAGAGGACTCATGTCTACGAACGTGCACGTGATGTTTTTACAGCAAAAATAACATTGTTTTGCAATGCATAGGTATATAGCATTTTTATTAGGCCTGAGAGAGTTTAAAAAAACAGCTGAGAAGACATGCCTGTGTGTCTTTTTTCTCCCTTCTTTTCTAAAGAGTTTAATTTAATTTTAATCCATTCAGAAACCAGAATAGAAAAAAGAAAGGGAAAGGGAGAAGAATGTAGACAAAGAGGAGAATGAAAATTGAGCATAATTTAAATAGGAAAACTGAGGTTCCCCTGCACCTTGGAGTTATTGTGAAAAGGCTTGTCTTTCCGAAAAACTGATTTTTTAATTTTTTTTTTTTTTTTTTTAAGTACATAGAAGTAATGGGCCATGGGAAGGTTATGGAGTAACAGAGTAGCTAGAGTTGTCTGAAAAGACATTCAATTTGGAGCTTGACAGATACCCTTCTGGCAACTTAGTAGTAAGGTTTTTATATACTGTGGGTGTATCTTGTTCCCTGGGTCAAATTTGGGTGCATTCTTTGGGTGGAATGCATTCTGTGGCAGCTGAGACACATTATTCTCTGGCTCTGCCTCGTGAAAGTAAAAGAAGCGGGCAAAAAAGATGTTTTGAGATGAAATCTGAATGGAGATACTGGGTTTTAGACAGCAAGTACAGAAACTTGCTTTCAAGGGTTAGAGAAGAAAACTTAAAATGAGCAAATCTACAGGGCAGAAAAAAATTTTATTATTGTATTGTTATTAAACTGCTATAACAGAAAACTTACACCAGTTGCTTTACTGTCGAAATTAGCATATGTAAAATTTTCATTATATTTCATGTCCCCAACTGCAATACCATGTTATTTAAGTATTTATTTGGAGCTTATAAATGAGTTATATTTGATGTATCATTCACTAGGCTACGTTGATTCTCTGTTTGGGGTCTAGAAAACAAAAGACAAGTTCTTTACAGATTGACTTCAGTTATTTTATTCTGGACTTCTTAATATGTTAGCTGTGTATTCTGATTCCAGTGACTTAATGGTTTCTATTAAACACTGAATAAAAACCCTCTAGGGAAGCTATTTGGAAATGCATGACTTATTCAGTGTGAGGAGTCTGCAGATGATTGATTAAAAAAACTTTACAGGCTAAGGAAAACTTTGGACTAAGGAAGAATTTTAAAATAATTTCATCTCTGAACATACAGTGACAAAATCATTGGATTATCTCAGATGCCAGTGAAAATGCCTGTGTTTGAAACTAACTTAGTCTTTATTACACATTGGTTTCATAAATTAGAGAAAGGATCTAAGGTAATGTTCAGCTCATCTGGTTTGTAACACAAACCATGACTATGGTGGATAGGGTACAAAGATGAGCTCATTCAAGAATTCTTCTGAAACAGTAATTTATCATCTACGTAATTTTAAAGGTTCCTCATGTCATTGCAAGGGTGGCAGAAACAAGCTTTTAAAAAATTTTTTTTTTTAATGCCATGGTAAGCTGGTGCTTAAAAAGATTTCACTAATGACAGACTTCCCATCTTGTAAATATTGGGCAAGAATTTTCAATATAAGAGTCTGTACTGAAATGTATAACAGAAAATTATCTCTTCCACTAAACAAGGATGACTTCCAGTATCATTAGCAATGGTTCCCAAGAAGATTCTGTTTTGGATTATATTCTATATACAATGGGAATTTATTTGAGGTTTCCCAAGTTTACTAGTTCCATTCCCATGAGCTAACAGACAGTAGATCAAGTGCTTTCCAGTCAAGTATTCCCATGGCAAATATCCACCAGTGTCCCTTTCATCTGATGCAATGGCATAGTGCCCATTCTTCTGCTTCATCACTCTCTTTCAGTGCTGCAGTGTTCCAGGAAAGGCCCATATCATGTATTAGGCTATGCGGGAGACATTCAGCCTCATCTTTAAAACCTTATGGTTCTGTTTCGGGTTTTGCTGACCACTGGAAACAATTACAGCGCAGACAACACATGGGAATGTCTGACAGTTTCTTCAGCTCCTTTGCACTCAATCACTCGGTGAGTCTTTAGGTTTTTGATTGTTGAAATCACAGTCCAGAGCCTCCGTTTACATCAATATCCTGAAAATGAGCAAGAACCAGGCAACAGGTGGTCAAGGTGACTGTCCTTAGACACATACCAAATAGGTAAGATAGGCTGTTAAACAGACATTTTCTTATTTCTGTCATTATGCCAAGCAATCCATTAACAGCCACTAATACCTATTCATCTGCATTTTTTGTGCTTGCCAGTGCTGAAAGCTCATAGCCGTCATGATGGTTATAGTTGTCACTTCTTTATAAGTATAACTAGTAAAGTTTACTTGCTCCTGGGACAACTTTTCATAATCTTGGCTTTCACCTAAGAGTTTTCAAAACAAGATTTGGGCATCCATAGAAAGCAGAAAAATAGATGGATTTGGTGACTTTAAATGTGGTACTTCCAATAGAAACCGTACTGTTAATTCTAGAGAAGCAGACTCTGTGTAGAAGATGACTTCACCAGTAAGCAAGAAGAGTCAGGAATGTACAAATGCCATGAGAAAGGCTTATTTATTCAGAGAATTCAGGAGCTTCCAAGGGATGGTTTGAAGATGAAAGTTGAGAGGCTGTGGAAGTGAGAGACATGACAACTGAGCAGTATGAAAGAGGGTTGAGGAAACCCAGCTAGTCAGGAAACCAAAGCTGATGGAGAGACAAAAATTTTGCAAGCAATTTCTTGTAGGAAAAGGAAAAATTGTAAATTAGGATGACAGCATTTATTTTCCAGACTGTCTGGAAACTAGATATCGAAGGTTCTACCACCTAGAAGTAGCTACTGAAAGTGTGAAATGAAGTGTGCTGCTGTTGGCACAGCTCAGGAATAAAGCCTGTGAGGGCTGGGTACTTTCAGCTTTTAGCTGCCTTTTTTCAATGGAAAAGACAAAAAATCCCAGATCTTCATATCTTCAGGGAGATGTTTCTTCATTTTTCTCAATGAAAAAGGGTAAGAAACTATTACACCATGTAAATATGTAGGGATGGAGCTAACTTAATTTTTAAAGCTGAGCACAGAGTGAGCAGATACTACAATTCTACCTAACATAGAAAAGACTCGTGTCTAACTGCTTTCATAAGTCACAACCTGTGTGTGCTTTTTCCATGATGTTTCTCATGTCCTGGTTATTGGCGATGCTTTACATCTTTTGAGAGTGGCAGGACGGAATCAAGTGAGACCAGCCACGTGGTAGCTAAACAAGATAAATGCTGAACACAAGTTTCCAAGTTAATTAAAAAGGCATAGTTGTAAAAGTATGTAAAGTGTGCCTTTTAAAGGTTTGGTCTCTGTTTATTTTTTAATAAACAGCCTAAAATATCACTACTTGCTGGGACTTTTGCAAGCATCTTTGTTCTAAAGTGGCATGAAATTCAAAGGAAAATCAGATGTTCTGCAGACATTATTATTGATGGCTCTGCTTTAGGCTTTGACCCCATATATATTTCATGCAACAGTTCTGTCCCACTCTAATTGACATATAAGAAAGCAAAAGCAAAAAAACCATTTAAATCCCTGAATTTCTTAAATTATAAAAAAATATTGGATTTCATTGAAACTTTTTGTTCAAAGGTAGTTTGGTTTTTATGTTCCCTGAATCAAAGAAAATTTCTTCAGATGCACTTTAAAAGAATTAGTTTAATCCGACTGTATTCTGTACCTTTGATCTGGTGTGCCTGTGTCTGCTTTCTTGAAATAACTCACGTATAGAGACCTTTTGATAATTTGAGAGTTTTGCTTGAAATAACAAATATATACAGATAAATTGATGTGAAATCCTGTTCTCTTTGAGCATGGACATTGAATGAGACAAAGAAAAGGTCTGCCTTGTTTGTAAATAGTGTTTCCAGAAGGATTCAGAAAACCAGCACCTTGCTATAACTTGCCCAAGCCTCTCCTTATATTTTTCTTGTATAAAAGTAGTAGAGTTTTGCACCCAGTCTCTTAGCACTCCTTTCTGTGAAAGGTTCTAGGTACTCCTATTACACTCAGCAGAGGCACTTGTTTAAAGTATAACACGGCACAAAAATGAAGTAAAAAGAATAAAATGAGACTGGCCAAACTCTGTAAGTAATCTAACGTTTCTTTTGAGTTGTGAATGATGATCCATTCTTGGCTCAAGAATAATATTAATACACATTCCTCAGAGGAGAGATGAAGGATTGACATGGATTTTTCAAGGGTTTTTTTTTGCAAAGATAACACCTTGTTGAAAACGGATGAAGTAAATTACAGCAGGTAGGTGTACATTCTATTTCTATTGCTTAAATGCATGAACAGTGATTGCTGCTGGTAGGAAAAAAAAGATTGCAGCTCTTCAGGCACCGAATTCATACACTGTTTATAATTACTTACACACAGCACTTATTGACCTGCTGCTAAATCCCCTTCCTCTTGAGTTTGCCCTAACCCGCCTTGCACCTGCCCCAGACTCTGTCACACACCCAGGCACCTCTCTGCTTTAGAAAGTGAGGTTCCCAGATCTACTGCTGAAGGCTTTGGGGCCAGTGTTCCTCTTGCACTAGCCCAATTACTTTGGCCTGTTTTGTTTCTACAGCTCCAGACTGTTCAGTTACGGCATAGCTATTTTATAATTTTGATAGGGTAAGAAATGTAATGAGAAATGCAAAATCAGAAGTCACTTGAACATCTTTAATTGCTGTTATTCCTTTTTTTCTCTTGGAAGTTCTTTGCATTTAGAAAGCCAAGGTGCTTCCTCCTCTGTTCCTTGCTAAGCTTCCCTCTTCAGAGCCTGGAATCACTCCCTTACTTTGAGGCTTTTCTTCCTGCTTCACTTTTTGTCTCCTGTCATACTGCTCTCTCTGTTTCTCTTCTTTTTTCTGGGTTGTTTTTTTTTTTTTTTAATGGTGAGAGATTCTTTCATTTTGAACTGCCTCAGCCTCTCCATGAAAGGATCAAAGCTTCACACTTTGCTCCATCTCCCTTTGCTCCTTTGCCTCCTCTCACTTTCTTTCCACCCTTCTGCTCTTTCAGAGTTCAGAGATGAAAAAATTGTTTTGTCCAAAGTGGAGGAAATTCTTTGCATAAGGAAATTCTCTTCAAATGGATGATTAACAAAGTTGAATGGCTCTCAAGTATTAATCCTATGCCAAGCGTCAGAATTTCTTCTGTCACCACTTTTAGGTTTTAATTCAAAGTAAAAACAAATACAAATGAGACTCTAATAAAGTCCTAGTCTCTGAGAGGAACATTTGATCTGACATGAATATAATATGAAACCAAGTGCTTAAATTATACATGGCAAAACACACTAAATCATAAGGCATGTGACAGTTTTAAGCCTTGTGAATCTTTTCACCTGCGTCTTCCCTGCATGTTTGTACGTCATGTACTGCTTTATTTTCCCTGGAGTATGGAAGTGGGATAGCATGTCTTACCAAAGTGGGATCTTGAAAGAAAACATAATTGCATTTATATGGGTTTTCCAGTAAGAATTCAGACATTCCTTGGCTAATAAACTTATTTACCACAAACAGTAATGTGCAGGTGTGCATTCTTGTACAAGCAAACATCAGTTTAAAATGAGTTGCACAAAACCTGTGAATACAAGATGATTCTTGCATACGGTGAGCTTTCATATTGCTTTCTTTTATTGTTTTGTGTATCTTCTCGAGTGGAAAGAAATTTAATTAAAATCATAAAGGAGCATTGCAACAAAGGAAACTCATTCCAATGGCTCTTTTGCCATCTTACTATGCCTGAGATAAAAGGCTCTCCAAGAGGATTTGATACATACCCAACCTTATTGGCAGCTGTTTGTCTCCCATACCCAAACTGTCTTTTTCGTTTGTACTTCTGTTTGGCTTTTTAGAAAGAGGTGTGTGTCCTTTGATGCCTGTTTTTGGATGCAATCTGACTGGAGACCAAAGCCAACCCCTGCTGCATTTACCCAGCTCAGCCACCACACCACGAGAAACCCAGCGATGACAGCTAATGCAAAGAGGCTGCCCTGCAGCAAGGGTGTTGCTGAGAAGGGGACAGGTTTCCACAGCTCCACCCTCCCTGTTTTGTCTCAGAGCGTCTCTCCCGGCCGTATCGGCTGCAATGCCGTGTATCAGCCATGGTCTACCCTGTCCCATCCCTCCAAAAGGCAGCTCAGCTTTATAAAAATTACCAGTCTCTTCACCAAATCACACCATGCTTGATATCCCTAAGATGGGACAAGTCTGACCCACTTGGCCTGGCACTCCTGGTAACCTCTTTGAATCTCTGAAAAGCCATGCCAGCGGCAGCACGATGGCCGTGTGCTCTATTTTGGAGCATTTTCTCCTGTATTACAGGGTTTATCTCCAGTCTGATGTCCCAGTCGCAGCCAAAGGTGTGTGGACACAGATGTGAGGTCAGGAGGAACCAGTGTACTCTGTGGAAAGGCGAGGGGTCCCTGCGGGTCCCAGCATAAAGCTGCATTTGCAGTCCTTGCTCCCAAGGCAATTCCAATGGGCAGAACAAAGGCAGACCTCGCAGGTGGCAGCGTCTTCCACTTGTAATTCCATTTTCTGTTTAAGAACACGTAACATCCTGGGTTAATGGCACGCATGAAAGTCAACAGGAAAGAAACTAATGGATAAACTCATCACAGAGGGCAGTAAACAATCCCAAATGTAGGTCTGCTTGCAGCCCCCGCGCTATATCCATCTTGGCATTCTTCAGCACCAGTGGGAGATCTCACAAATGTTAAGGGAAAATAAGGGGTAGGTTTTAACTGCCTGTGTGAGATTTCAGTTCCCTGGAACCTGTTTATCTAAACCAAAGCAAACATTATCTTCAGTGACTTGTGCTTGTGACTTATTTCCCACACACACCATAGATTAGTAAAGCCTGGTTTTGGATTTGTTGACATTTAATAAAAGCTAGACACTCCAGGGGAAAATAAATAGTTTTTGTTCCGTAACCATAGCTGGATTTCCGTTTGGTTGGAATCTTAACTGGGTGCTCCTAGCATTTATATTCAATTAGAATCAAACACAGCCAAGAAAATTGGAATCAAGATGCAGGTTTGTATCTGCGTATGGAGATCATCATTCCATCATATTCTCACATGCATTAGGAGAAGAAAATATATTCATATTAATTTTACTCATAATAAAGTCTTTAGGAAACATGGCAAAAATATAGATTTGTGTGAGTAATCAGAAGAGTCAGTTGGAGGTTTAGAAATGAAGTCATTGACTTAATCCACATGTTTTAGCTCAGATCGCTGAAATGTACCATGCTTGTTTGGAGATTAAAATAGAACAGTTTTAAGAAAACCAACTATAAAAAAATATAGATATGTTAAACTTTGAACTGTCTAATAATAAAATATGAAAAAAAAATAGGTCTGCTAGCAACATTTGAAAGACAAGGTATTTATTGTGAGGTTAAGCTAATGCTATTCTCTTGGAATTTTATTTTACATTTCATAAAATATGACATAACCCTTGGGATCTAATTCTACAGTATGAATGGTGGGGGAATATCTACATGCTGGCATCACCACTCGATCTGTATTTGTAGTCAGCATTGTAAGGGCTTAGGAAAATGACACTTAAGAAGGCTGTAATAGCCATTAGCAAGTCCTTCCCCAGCTTTCAGGTCTGGCCAAACAGAAGTGTTAAAACACATTTTCACCTAAGAGCATTCCTATTGATCACTTAAATGGTGTCAAGAGGCATAGGACAGGAAATGAAATTATTCTAAAGTGTGCCTTTTAAAGTAAGAATTTTATGGGCATTTAATACAATAAATACATATATACATGCACATACATAAATTTTTCACATTTAGTGCTAATTTTAGAAACACGAGGTAGAAAATATCTTCCCCTTTAAGTGATTTATAAGGTTCATGTGCCAAATAATCTTTAAAGTATGCGTGTTTAACTGAAAATGTATGTTAGTCTTTACTTGAACTAGAGTTCCTAGTGTTACTTCTTGCTTTATCAAAACTTGAGAACTTTTCTCAGATTTGTGTTTTATTTTAATCATAGCTTTTTTTTCATTTCCATTATCCTGTGATCTGCTGCATACAACCAACCCTACTTACTGCTGCTAAAATAGGCTGCTCTTACATGAAAGGCCAGTGCTGGTAGTGAACTGGAAATGAAAGGTTTGTTCCAGTAATAAGAAAACCTTTTTCTTAGAACTACTTTCTTCTACTGTCTCATAGTGATGGAAAGATCAAACACTATTTTAAACACAGTAGTTCCATACTTCAGCAACAAAATGCTTCTTTATAATGTGCAACCAAAAAGAAAAAAAAGTGTGTTGTTCAACAGTCTCTCTGAAAGTGATTTGGCTTCTACTCTCATCTCTGTGCGTAATGAACTCGGAATCTGTGCCCTCTTTCTTTGTAGCTGCACGCGTAGCCTCCCCCACCATCAGACATTGGTGGTGTTCCCACCATCAGACATTGAAGTCCTAGGCTAACAGCAGATCCATGGTGCTAGTACATGTTTCCTTGGGATTCGGAAAAAGCCTTTAAATAGATTTTTATTGGTTTTAAAGAACAAGGTTATTTTGTGTTAATAATGGGCATGCATTAGGCTTTAGATAATTGCTTTATGTAACTTAAAGTTTTCCCTTTCAGCTAAATAAACACTGTATGTGTTCACAGGTGTATTGTCCTCCAGGGCATTCTGCTTTTCAGGGTGGCAGCTGCTGCCAAGGTGTTGCTGATACAGCTCTGTGTATAATTTATTGGAAACAGGTGCTGGCTTATGATGAAGATAGACAGGAAACTAAAGCAGACAACATGTTTAACCAGCACTAAAAAAGTTCAGGTTCAGAAAGACAGTGTGTCTGAGATGTTTGGTTGATGTTGCCAGCATCTTAGTGAGAGTTTGCAAGCTCCCAGAAATCACCATAAGGAACAGATTGTGCAGGAACTGCAGGAATTGCACTCTAACGAGCAGTGCATGCGATGGCGCCAGCGCTCGTTGATTACACAAATCCTGTCATTTGTAACTAACAAAAATTATGGAATACATTCCCAGGCTGATGCTAAAAATTGCTTTAAAATGAGGTTAATACTTAGGGCTCTCGGGCTGGGGATGCTGTGTGGGACACAACACTGGTGTGTGCACAGGAACGTTTGGGCTTTTGCAGGACTCTACAATTTTTTCTCCCATACTTTACTGTGTGAGGAGTGTAACAAATAACTGGTAAGCTACTAATATATTAGAGTAAAAGTGGAAATCTGATTCAAATTTACAGAGGAAGGACTCTCCAGAGGAGAGTTCCTCTGCCACCAGTAGCTGACCCCAAACCTATATAATGCACAGGGCAGATGAATGGGAATGTTGCGGGAGCTGCTGCTTCAGTCCATCAACACAGCACAGTGAGGGAGCAGCGGAGCAGAGGCAGATCCAGCATACATGGGAATACGTGGAAAGCCTTCTTTTGGCCTCAGTGGGCTTTGGATTAGATCCCAAGAAAAAAAGAAGTGAACTTCTTTATTTTCTGTGGCCAAGTTAAACCATTAAAATTATTTAAATGTTGCTTTTTCTTCCCCTCGTCTTACTTCCCTTTGCTTTTATTGTTGCTTTAAACAAAATTTTTTTTATAAGTAAGATACTTTCAATAGGAGTTCATGAGGATGTTTATTCATGGACAGCAGTTTGCATATTTTAGCAAGTAATCTCCAGTTTAATCTCTAGGCTCTATAAGATACATATGTAGTAAATATGCATACTAAATATTTTTAAAAGAAGTTGTTAAAGTGTGTGCACAGTTCTTAAACCTCAAACCTTAAATATCTCAATGATTTACATTTAAAAAAATACCCAAAGGCATCAGACCGCATTATGGACTAATAGCCTGCCAAATTTCATTTTTTTGGAAATGTTTGAGTTACAATATATAAGTGTAAAAAGGCAACTGAAACAACAAAATTTGGTAGAGAAAATATTGACCCCAGGCTGAGACCTTGTACGCCAAAAATGTTGACAAAACTTTACACCAACCCTAGCAGGCATGTCATGTTTAATACTGGCAGTATACGGAAAAGAAGTTTGGCAATTTAATGCTTGTATTAATTTGAAAAATTTTTATGCAGTGGGTATAAGCTTTTACATTACCATTCCTAATTTATACCAGCCTTCCCTTTTCTTTCTCAAAGAATAAATGAGCTACAGTAGTGGAGATAGAGGGGCTTGCAGAGAAATCCCCCAAACATATAAACCAATGAAGCCATTCGCTGTACCCCACCCAAAGCCGCAAACCTGGCTTGGAGTGATCACCCCTTCCATCTGATGGATAATTCCATTTTCATGCCATTTACATTTCTGGACTATTTTTTCACATAAATTTTTCATAGGAAAGCAAATAGTTGAAATGAAAATAAATCTGTTTAAAGAAATATATGTAGAAAATCTTTATTTATATTGAAACCTCTTCAAATAAATATTCCATTAACAAACTTGTGTAAAGAATGATAATGTTTCATAATCTACCAAGTGATGAAATACAATGCCAGAAAACAAGTGGAAAAATTTGATGATTGATCATTAGACTCCTTAAGCAAATAAATGTTCACTGGTTAATGATAGTTCCTTGTGATGGGAGTTCCAGTGCATCAATGCTCTGTAAGAAAATAAATGAATGGCAGGAGTCAACCAACTTTCTACCCTAATGCTTTGCATTTTAGAGATCTACTCTCTACCACCAAGTTATTGTGAGAAACGTGGTGGTTTGAGCTGCCGCACTGTTATATATCAGTGATCAAACTGCTGTGACCAAGCTGTGAGTGCAGCGTGGAACGAGGGGTGATCAACGCTCCCTGAGGCTGGGCTGGGGTCACACCTCTCTTACTCAGTAGGGAGGAGTTGTGAGGGAGCTGTGCCATGACCACATGTGAGCAAGTTATGCCCCAGTGATTACACAATGACTAAAAAGGCCCCTGCTTGATTACTGAACAAACAAAGCCACACAAGGCCCACAGGATCAACTTTGTGGCAGCTGAGAAGGTGCAGCACAGCCCTTTCCCCAGGGTTGGCTTCAATGGTTTCAAAACATGTATTCCCACTTACACAGCCAGGTTACGTTCTAGGTAGGTACTGGAAATAAATACGAAATGATAATGCAGCCATTAAATATTTCATTACAGCCAATGACTGATCTAGGACACATAAAACCCCACTGGTGTGGGTTGGGCACATCTGCTGACCTTGGTCCTGCTGGTTCCAAATCAAAGCTAATTGACAGGAGTATCTTCCAAGGTTATGGAAACCCAGCTTGCAGTCCATCCTGGCTCAAATTGTGAGGGAAACTTGTTAACATTGTCAAGCAGGACTGTTCATCCTTCATCTGAAGATCTTTGGGTCCTGGAATAGTGGGTGACTGCATTTGGTCAGAGACACACACACAGCCCACACGGTGATAACCCCTCCTCACATCTTCCTGGCTTTCCTTAGGCACTGCTGGGATCACACAAATGGAGTTACTGGGCAGGGCTGGGTGAATGTCAGGTGGCCTCCCTGCTTCTTGGCGTTTTATGATGGGTGACACGTTCAGCATGGTTTAATATTGCTCATTTGAATAAATTATGCTCAGTAAAGGACTGAAATTCACTTCTCAACAATCTCAGTAGACATCCCTGAAGATTTTGATAACTCGAATTTCAAAGTGGTATCCCTGGATGCTGCCACTTTCCAGCGTCGTTGGACTTGAAAGCTTTGCATGAGGTATTTTATTATATAAAAAATATGAAGTAATCAAAGAGAAAATAGAACACTTCAGTTTTGACAAAGTGACATAATTCTGTGAACATGGGTGGGATTGTTTTTCTCTGACAATTTCCTTTATTGAACATTTGGAAATTTTGGAGCTTTGTTCCGGTTTGGAACAAAGCCATATTTCAAGACCTTGCATGAAGTGGATCTCCTATGTTTGACAGGGCTCTAATTTGCATCTTTCCCTACTATGAATGGGAAAAAACCCAAAGGGTAAACAATTGTTCCCCTGCTCCTCTCACTGAGCCTTTTCAAAAGTGAGCTCCACTCAAGCGATAACTGCGGTAAACTTGTGCTTTATACCAATCATTCATATTTTCATATGCAATAAATGAAATCTTCATGCTCCCTGCACCATTCTCATGCCACTGCTATGTAAAATCCAAAATTTACTCATCCTCAGTCCCAGCAGAATGACCGAAGGCAGTTACTTTTTCCTTCTTCCATCACCTTTGTTAAACAAGAAGAAGGTACACATAAAGTACAAAAATAAATTCAGAAACAGGGAATCAGCAGATATAGAAGGTATCACTGAGGCTATATAAAGGTGCAAAAAGTAAAGTTTTTTGATTTCTTTGGACAGGGAGTGTCGCAGAAATAGTAGAATGGGGATCTGAGTCATCTTGCTGGAGATGTGCAGTATCTTTCTCTTCCTCAGACCTGGTGGAATTCACGCCAATGTCACAAAGGCTTGACTGAACAGTGAGAAAATTGTTATGCCTGGAAATGAATGGTAAAGTCAGTCACCCCCAGTCATACATTGAAAACCTGACAGCAGACAAAGAGCAGGCTCTGGGCGGCACAAAGCAAGAGGTACAGACTTCAGGCTTCTTGGAATTTAAATAATGTTACTGAATAATACATGTTTATCTTAGAGATCATTCTTAATTTGCCTGCTTTGAAGCCTTTTGTTCCATTTGCTGCCCTGCACTGCTACGAAAGCCAGGAGCATCTCTCAGAAGCATGGGTGGCTTCTTGTGATGTGTGAAGTACGTGGGGAGCGCTGGGAGAGTGTTGCTCCGTGTGGTGGGTAATGCTGTGAAGCAGATAAAAGGTAATGAACTAACGAGCAGTAGACAAAGAATAACAACCAGCATCGTGTCTCCCTTCACAGAGAACTCTAATAATGGTAGGGGTTCCCTATACAAAAAATGTAGTTCGCCTCACTTGTAAATGTTGGCATTGCCGTTTTCCTTGAGGTGACTGAGGACCCTGAGAGGTGACTGCTTCTGTTTTGTGGTTGAGATTTGCACAAGAGGTGCTTCAAAAACTTCTGCTGCATTTGTGAGTCAATTCAGGAAAGGGATCTTAGATTCTGAGGAACGAAAGCAGAGGAGAAACTTCATTAAAATATGCATTTCTAATTAAAATTCTAACTACTGCTAATATTTGTGTATTTTAACTATTAAGGCTTGTGGAAAGGAAAATGTGTGGCCTTCTCCATCATGACAAAAATTACTGAAATCCACCTATTACCCTTGTATCTCTTAGTGGCCATGGAAACCATAAAATGCTGCCTCTCTATTTCAACAGCAAAAAGGGATTTTGTACTGGGCAGTGAAGTATGAACATTTTTTACTTCTGGTTTTGTGTGTACACAGTAATGTCTGCAACAGTTACATGTCTGCAACAGCTCATTTGCCTCAACATGTCTGCAACTCATGAATTATGCATATAACTGGTGCCAGCAGTCTTAAAAAGTGATTAAAATTCTGAAGTTTATTTCTCTAGAAACGTATCTGTCCCTAGGAGACCTGCAGAAGAGGCTTAAATCTAAAGAAGATTTCAAGAGATCAGATCTAGTGGATTAAATGATTCTGCACCAAATTCAGTGACTGCATAAACAACACAAATCTTTTCTGAAGGCAGTGGTCATTACACAGGCTTATTCCACAGTTTACTTCTCAGTGCTTAAGATGCTTGAAGAGGAATTCACATTTACACAAGCTGTTGTTCCTTTTAATTTCAATGTTGTACTTTAATGGGAATGTTAAATACATCTTAACACCTATTTGGAATAACCCACTCTTTTGCATCATAACCGAAACGCATTAAAAAAAGAATCAAGGAATTTTTATTTAAGGAGGGTTAAATGAAGATCATACACATTAGACACAATCCTCCTAACAATTTCCCTAGGACTCCTTTGTTGGAATTCTAGATTATAAATATAAAAATAGCTTTAATTTTTTGGTACATCCCACCTCAGTTTGGAGCTAAGACAAATGATGCCATTCCATACGTCCCAGTCCATCCCATCCATAGAGATGTTGCAGTGTGTACTCCACGAGTGCTAACTTATCTCAAAGTCAAAACTATCAGACTTTTTAGGTGATCAATCCTGATGAACACATTATGTTTCAAGCACTTATGAGACATGAAATGGCATAATTTATTGGAAATGTGACTAAATAAATTGTCTAATTCTGCATCTGCTATGCATAGAATTGGAGAGGATGGAAAATTCTATATCATCCCCCTCGAGAAAACAAATGAGTTATTTTTTTTAAACAAATGTTATTTTTTTATTATCTTATTTTCTTGATAAAGGTTGGGCCATCTTTGCCAAAAGAGAGGGCAGCAGAGAATGGGATAAGGTGATTAATTCAAGATCCACCCACTCTTCAGGCAGATTCACCTCTTTCTCATTCCATCAGAATGGATTTGTAAATGATTTACTCTGATTTTTTGTTCAAGTAGCAACAGTAAGACCAAGCCTATGTACATGTTTTGTAGCCAATAAAGCACAACCCCATGCAACCAAGTCCTTGATGTTTTGAATTCTTGTCCTTATTATTGGCTAGGATATTTCTTGGAAAAAAATTATATTCAGTGTTCAGAAGAGGTCTCTCCTGCCTGGAAGCTTCCTTTTTGGTCAGAGTCCACAGAGGTGGTAAAAGATGCATGAAAACTCCTCTCTGATGTCTGGTCTGGAGATACACTGGGTTCTTTCTGGCTGAGTTGAAAATAGCAAAGAGAGGACCAACCTGAAATTACACCGCAGGAATAAAATTCTCCAGGGATTAGTCTGCTGACAGATCTATTTCGAAATAGTGTAAATGCTGGCTGTGTCCCATCACTCTCCACAAGCTGAAAAGAGCAGATGTCCTGAAGTGGCTAAAGCAGCACGATGACTCCCCGACACCACAGGATCACCAGATGTCCTCTGCAGGCAGCCTAAAGATTGCTTCTCAGTGCTGGGCCAGAGGAAAGAGCTGGGGATCTGGCACAGCTTTAGAAATTATTTCCCTCATAAGTGTATCCTGTGGTTTTTTTCTTTTCTCCAAAAACAGAGTTGTTTGAAAATAAAGCCTTTAAAACATCCAGGCAGAGATGAGTGTGTGGCCTCCCTTTATTTCAACAATCCCCATGGCTGGTTGTTCTACAACACCAGCAAAGTTGGTCTCTAGACTGGAGGGATCCAGTTTTCTCTTGGCTGTCTGACCCAAATGCCATGAACTGCAGTTAAAAGTGCAAAGACCTTAGAGAAAGGAAGACAACACCTCTAAGCAATACAGTACTGAAGAAAGAAGAGAGGGAGGGGAACAAGTCTCAAAGGAATTCCAAACAAAGTGTAAAGGACTTGAGACAAAGAGAACAGAAGATGCCCCATCTTCTCCCACCTTTGTTTGGAATGGATTTGACAATTAGGGGTGATATTCCTGTGTCAAAACAAGCCTTCTGTTAAGTACTTTTTACAGGCACTCTAGGGATTCTGGCAAAGGGCTCACTTTTTGTACACTTTATCTGGAGCAGAAACTTCCATTTAATCGGATAATGTATAAAGTCAGATGAGAAAAAAATTTACTCTTGATTTTTCTTTTGGTTTCCTGATTCAAGAAAATACTGAATCTGCACATGGGATAAAGGGAATCTAAATAGAGAGAAATGCTTGAAAATTTAGTTCAATGCTAGAAAATAGTTCAAAATATAAATACAGTAAAATATGTGTCTATATACAAGCCAGTATTTTTTTTAATATGTAAAAATCTACATTTACATACATTGCTATCTGCACAATTCACGTACATGTCTCACAACACAAGAACATAGGGAGCAGCATTCCATCCTGAAGGAGGAAAAAGTTAAAGGCTGAAACTCCCCAGCCAGTATTCTTCCACAACATCCATTTCCTCAGAAACGTTGGAAAATGATCACTGCTTTGGAACACAACCCTTGAACATTCTTTTTTTATAAAAGTGATTTTCGTACAGGAAGGAAATTCCACTCATCTTGACCCAAGGACCCAATGACACCAAAGAGGCACCATCTCCGCCTTACAAGCGGTGCAGCAGATGGGTGGCTGGTCCTGCCACACGGAGAGCATGAGTAGACCTGAAGTCTTTATAGTGGATCGGAGTAACCAATTTTTCACTAAATTAGATTTCAACTGCAATTATAGACCCATCTTGCATTTAGTTGGAGCAGAAGGTGCTTCTGAATATAGTTCTGATACACAAGATCAGCACAGGAACAGTATGACTGGCAGTAATATTTTTTTAAAGACAGCAGACATGTTCCTTGTGTAATAACAGGGCAAAATGTATAAATAACTTTAGTTCTGCATAAGATATTGAGGAGGTCAAAGCAATCCTTTTTCCTCTCTGTGACTGGAGTTTGGGTATGCACCTGAATGAAAGAAAAGCTTCCAGCAGAGATGGTCTTTTTTCCTTTCCTTTACTTGATCCACCCAAGGAGGAATATGGAAGAAAAAAGCCTTTAACATAGTTGTCACTTTGAAATGTTCCAGTGTTTTAATTAAGGTCCAGAGTCTGGCAAAAATTTGTCAAAGTTTCCCTTTGAAAATAAGGTGGGTTTAACCTTCAAGAATGTTTCCCTGTGTTGTTAACACAGCTCCTACCCGAAGGTGCGTTAAGTAACAAGGTAGGACAAGGTATGTTCCACATCCTTTTGAAGTGGGTGCAAAGACTCCCATGGTCTTCAGAGGGCTTTGGCTCAAACTCATAGCTCTAAATTTAGGCTCCCTTGTAATTGTCCTTTTCCCTCCACTAACTGCTCCATAACTTTTTTTTTGTTTGTTTTTGTAATCAGAAGAGTCAGAAAGAACTATTATACTCCTTCTTATGTATATTCATGCTTAGTCCAGGAAAACCACTTTTTTGCCATCTTTTGGTATTTTCATTAGAAGAATGAGAAAAAAATCAGAAGCAAACAAAAGCTGAAATAAAGCTGCAGACAGGAGTCAGTAGCTGATGCAAAAGAAGAGGACATACTCTGAGACAAAGCAGGTTACAGAGAGCAGAGATGATGGAATAAAGAAAAGTAGGTCAAAATTAAGAACTTCATTTCCTTGGTTAGAGCATTACTGAAGTCTTGCACCAGATTTAAACAGGCTCAGAGTCAGGATCTGACTAAGACTGAGACTGGCACACTAGACGGTTGGTCTAGCCCTAAACTTTGTCTTCTGAGAGGTTTTAAGGACTGATCCCCTCTTGGTTTTGTCCATCCCTATTCAGCAGTAAGAGCTGAGCCAAGAAATCAGGAACTGATGAACTCTGCAGGATCTAGTGGGAGCATTTTTGTGGGAATGGCTACTATTCCTGAAGGTTTCCTTTCTTAACAAATGTTCTCTTTCAAGAATAATGCTTGAAAAAGACTGATGTCCTAAAGAGACAAGCTGATCTTGTGTTTTTCCTTGATGCAACTTTAAAGGTGAGATCTGCACTCCACAATGTGAGGACAGGAGTCCAGGCCAGGTGGGGAACATCATTTGGCCGTGCAGAGCTGCAGGGGAAGGCTTTAGTTCTTGGCTGCACCTGCACCATTACAGCCCCTGTACAGGGAAACAGCTCCATGGGCTTGGAATGTACAGGACGGGAGAAAGCCCCTGTGGCTGGAGATTCCACAGATAAACCTACATTGTCTACAAAGGAGAAGCCTTTGGCATCCTAGATAATATTTGAGATTAATTAACAGTTTGTTTAATAAAGCTGCAGCCAGACATCTTTAATCCCAACACCTTTGTAGAGCACATTTATACGCAGAGCTGTGGGCAATTACCAAAAGTACTGCTCCATAACAAGAAAACAGAATTCATTTATGAAATAGTACACATGTATTAATACATGAAAACAAAGAATAATATACACTTATATATAACATAAAAATAACTGTACAAGCCAGACACTTTTGACAAGTTCTCCTGGATACTTAAAAAGCACAATAAACTTCTGCTCTATTTCTGAATGCCAAACCTTAAAAAACCCACTCTCTTGTTAAAAGTCCAACTCCTTATTTTAATTAAATTAAATTACCAGGTGTTTATAAAATATCATTCTTTCGTGAAACTACAGTAAACAGGAGAGATCCAAACCCCTGTAAATTGAGAATGCAGGCTTCAGCTGTCAGGATGTCTTTGGGAAGCTTCAAGCTGCTCTGCTGGTGTGCATTGGTACAGAGAAATGTATACTGCCCAATGGAAGGAAAAATGAATGAGTTTAAAAGAACAAGTAGAATTGCTAAACAACTCTTGTTTAAACACAGGAGGGAAAAAAGGACAATGGAAAAGGAAAAATAAGAGGAGTTTCAGTGAAGGGTTATCTTATTTTGTTTTATTATTCTTCTTATGTCTTTACTGGAGCACACTAGAATAAAATGCTCCAGGCTGTAAAATAACATCATTCAGCACAGAACTGATTAAATTCAGTCAGAACATCTTTTCTGGTCCTTTGATTACATATGAGCAATGTTTGTGATTATGTCTCTCTTTTTTTTTGGCAGAAAACACCAAAACATGCTACGACATTGCTGCATAACGTGGAAAACCTTCTCTTGCTTCTACAGACGTACATGTACATAGATCAAATTAAACAGTGGTACTGTAAATTAGCAATAAAAGAAAACTTAGAAATATGACAAAGAAATCTAGGGAAATATGTGTTGCTAATAAGAATAGGAAGTTTTTTTCAGGAGTGTATTGTCTCCCTTGCAATTATTTAAGATAGTATGAGCACGTTACTAGAATTGTTCCAAACAGCAGTGTTATTAATACTATTGATAAGACAGAAATAATATATATTGTAATAAACACATGCAGATACACACACACACGCATTACTCTCTAATGTTTAGTATTTGAAGATAAAAAAGATGATACAATCAATGGCCCAAAGATCATAAACTCCCTTGCATCACATTGTCTGAGAAGTTACCGTTAAAATCCTTCTATCAGAGATGAATAGTTTTATATCAAATAGTCCATGCACTATAAATCCAAAGGTTGTTAGGGAAGAGTAGAAATATGCAGTGCTGCCAGAAGGTAAAGTGAGGGAGCAGAAGGATCACAGTAATTACAGGTCAATTACTCTGGCATCAGTCCTAAGCAAAATAATGGAAAAGCTGATAAGGGCTTCAATTAGTATAAAACAAAAGGATGACAATATAATTAGTGCCAGTCAAGATGGCTATATGGAAATATAAACCTTGCCAAACATTTTGATGAAGGCAACTACACAGGTGTAAGACTTGCATGAAATATTTGGCACAGTCCCTCAGCATAGCCTGGTTAAAGCACTGGCACTGAGAAAAGCGGTTCTGGGCAGAGTGGCAAACAAGGGCAATTCAGGCACAAAGCAGCACTTTCAGCTTCCTGCCTGACACTGCTCCGGAGTGAAACCAGGCTAACCAGCGCCAGGTGGAGACACAGGAAAGGAGTCAGGAACAGTGCCCCATCAGAAGCCACGGCAAGGAAACAGCAACAGGAAGTCCAGAACGTAGTGGCAAAGCTCCCCTAACTTCAATAAACAGAGTTTTTCATATAAAGCTTGTAAAGAACCCAAAACCTAGGAAAATTTTGCAGAGCTTCAAGTAGTACATGTGTTATGAGACACATATTTAAAATCTGGATGGAGGTCAGTGTCCAAAAATTTGAGGTTCAGTCCAGAGTAATGGACAGGTTGAATTCTATTGCAGAGAGAACATTCGGAGGATTTGCGGTAAAATATATAGACTGACTGCTGAAAGTTGCAACAGGAGAACTGAATCATAGTGCATTCCAAGCCCTACTAAACAACTAAGTCTAGTCCCAACAGATTTTGTGTACGTTCATCACAACACAGATGCTTTCATGTCTCAAGTCTCTTGGGAACACCATGTGTTTTGTCTGTTTTGTTTCTTGATTTGCAAACTTTTAAAACTTGGCTGTGTTGCTACTTTGCTTGTGGGTTCAAGAAAAGACAAGAATCCATAAACCTTTGATCCACATGCTACAAATGTACTAGGAAAAAAGAGAAGAAAAGAAAACACAGTGCTGTCAACAGGACGATATGAGGGTTGGTTTGTATGAACAGGGATAATTAGTTCCGAGAAATGTGATATGGGAATTGTTTTGGTTTTTTTCTTTCTGGAAAATATATACATTTGTGAGAACATTTTTTATGCAAAGTGTTTTAGAGAACATTTTATACCACATTAAACCCCCAAAATACTTTTTCTGGTCTCACGACAAAACAAAGAAAGTATGTTAGGTTTCACAGTTAGCTGCAGAAAAGAAAATTGTCACTAATGTTTTTATTAGCTATAGCTTTAATAATTGAAAAGACTATTAGATCTCTTTACAACTACATTTCTAAGTATCATATTTCAGAAAGTATGTGCTAAAAGTTTTGTACATCTCACTTTAAGGAATTCAGCCTGCCATCAAGAGAAAAGTTACTTTCAGGGTCTTCTCTACCTTGCTTGAGAAGTTTGTCCAGCAGAATATGCTGCTGGGGAATAGACAGCTGCTGCACTGGCTGGTCCAGCTTAAAGGCAGTAAGTGACTGTCTGGGGATGGCCATTTTTCTTCTCCTCATCAGCTGGCTGTGAATTTACTTCTAAATAAAAGCTGGGATCCTGGTCCAAGCCAATTGTCTTGGCTCCCTCTATAGTCCAGGAAAGAAATAGGTACTTCTGGATGGCAACTGATCCCATGAATGCCAGCAGTCTGTCTTTGCTGGAGTGACATGCCTTGATTCCCAACAGCTCCAAGGAAACCTTGATGAGCAGCTTAGCCTGGAACTCAAACCTCCAACAGCCAGCACCAGGTGAGGTGAATTATATCGAGTGGTACCACTGATACATATATTTAAAGCCAAAATACAACTGTGCCCATTAATTTAGCCACATAGGTCAGGTTTCAAAAATCCAGATAAGCATTGGAGATTTGACTCAGGCTTTATAAATATCCATTTCATATTTGAGTCAAATGCAGCTATAAAGCGAAATGTGAGAACCTTATATATATCTGAGAGGAGTGTTATGAAAATCGCTAGCTGAGAGGGCAAATTGAGGGAGGTGCTTTATAGCTTTCCCTTGGCTCAAGGGAGCCATGGAGCAAGCTTGCATTTTGCCTACAACCCTCTCCAAGGAAATGGGAGGATGGTTGTTCTCAGTTTTTCAGCTTTGGTGCAGGGCCTGTGCAAGATATGATTTGAAAGTAATTGTGGTAATTGCTGTAACTACAAAGTTACTGCACACAATGTTAATTTTGTTCACAGAGAGCTGTGCCAGTAATGGCACCATCCATCACTATCTGTTAAAGCAGGAACAGGTGTTAATCTCCACTCAGCAATGGGTGCAATGTGAGTGAGCAATAAGCAAAGTGCCAAGAAAGAAAAACCACTGTCAAAGCTCTCTGTTACAGAAAAACAATTTCTAGCAATATCTCTGTAATTGGACTCAACTAAAGAGTGAAAAATGATTTGACTTTTCAGTGACAAGGATTGTTAATGAACCCAATTTTTCTCTTCCACCTTGATTAGCTTTCTGTAGGAAGACCCATTTTAGCTCTGTACAGTGTAGCTTAGGGTAATGGACACCCAGCTGCTGTAATCTTGTCAGTACTCCCACCAGCAGTAGAAAAGCAATTTTTATTTCTTCTTAGATAGGCTGCTAAATTATTACTAGGCTTTCAAACATAATGGAAAGAAGTGCAGAATAGAATTTAAATAGGACTTCAACAACAATTTTGGTATTTTTCTAGTTTTAACAGCAACCTTATAAGATTTTAAAATGCTTTGCACATCCTGCCATCCCAGGCACCAAATCTGTCCTTCCAAGGTTCTGGATATTCCCTGCGAGATACCCTTGGCACTCCAGTGTTGGGTCTTCAGCTCAGTTCCATACAATGCTGCCTTCCAGAGCAAGAGCATAGCCAACATCTCCAAGGGCTGGCTGTGCAAACTGGTTCATTCGGTAGCACTCAATTTATCAGCAGGACTCATTGTAAGCAGGTAGCAAAGCATTTGCGTTGAAAAAGCAACTCTGAATTGAAAAATCAACACACGTCTTTCATTTCTCAGACATTTAATTTAAAATCTGATATTATTACCGGAGATATCAAAAGGAGAACAAAAAAAGAAAGTTGGGGCTTTTTGTTTGAGAAAATGCAAAACCTGTAAATCACAGAGATGGCCTTAGTGCTGACAAATAGACAATTCCCAGGAAATTCAAATGCAAATTCCACTTTCCTTGTCAAGAAAAGAAACCTAAAAGAAAAGATAAGAAGAATGGGTCATTGCCCATTTTTTCCCAATGCTCTTTTAATATAAATGCCCATTTGCCAGGTAGTAGAAGGTAGCATAATATGCTACCAGCCTAAATGCGCCCTTCATAATAATCATTAATAAAGAAGTTTTAAAATGGCTGCAATGTTAACTCTTTATTTCACAAGTTGAATATTTTTTGTATGTCTTTCAGCTGCTGAATTTATTCTTCCAGTTGTTATTTCTTTTTAAATAATAGGCTTCTATGCACAGGTAGATTAAATAAAAGAAATTGTGTGTGGATTGTGAGTTCTCATTACACAAAATGTTCCTATCCCTCTGGCTTTAGAGATAACTTTCCTTTCTACTCTGCTCCAGTAATTAGCTTTCCTGAATATATTACATATCATTGCACAAATTTGTGGGGAGCATTTGTTTCATGAAACACAGAAAACACATACAGAGCACTCTGGGATTGACAGAACTGCATAGCCCAATGTAAAAAAAACCCCAACATTACAGTAATTTTTTTAGGGTTATGAAGCTTTTTGATTCGTGTATGTTTCCATACTGTCTTTGTTTTTGCTGCTTTTCAAGTCATCTTTAAATTATAAAGGATTAAATAAGTTGTGTATTTCTTTATGTTGTTGTGGCATAGCTTCTCAAATGAGTAGCTCTAATCCCACAACTGCAACAGTACTGGCTATCCTTTATATGGTCTTAGGAGACAAATGCAATTTTTGTTCATCTCTCCTGTTACCATTTGCAGCTCTTTGGTGAATCTGAAACTTATAAAATTAACAATAATGTTCTCTACATTATACTCTGATTAGTTATCAAATGCACATGCTCCAGACTTGGAAGCTATTTTTTAATTTTATTTTGATCACTGCAGTTTTTTTGTCAGAGTGAATTTTAAAACTTGAGCTGGCAGCAGCCTGGTGCCACTGGCTGGTTGTGGCAGTGTGTGAGAGCATGGCTGTCCACAGGGGAATGCTGGGCTGTGGAGCCCTACATGGAAACTTGGCCCTAAATTAGTGTTGTAAAAAAGAAATCAGTAAAGCGTGAGAGAATTGCAGAGAATTTGGTGATATGAATAAGGAGAATATCACCAGATATGAAAATTTGGCAATAATACTGAGAACCCTCATGGATATAAGTCAATTACATTCAAAAATATGGCATTTTGGAGTCAAATGATGACCCCATAGAAATCCATGGTAACTCTTCCAGCCTTATGTGGGGCCTGGATTTCATCTTCAACAGCCAGGAATACCCTACGGCAAATATTTTCATCTGTGAAGACAGAAAAGGAAAAAACAATTTAAGTATTCCTAGCGTACAGAGTGAATGGATTAATGACATTACATTATTCAGAATATAATTAAATCCTGACCTTTATTTTTAAAAATAGTGCAATCATGTGTTTATATATGGAGCTAAGGCACTTCTTCCTCTTTTTTTTTCTTTTTTTAAACATTGCATGATGACATCAGCTAACGCTGCATCACTTCTCAGGGATTTTGTGCAGAATCTTAATGTTTACACTAACAACGTAATTTAAGAAAGTATATTATGTAAATCCTTGAATCTCCTAGGGTCTAGGACTGAAATGTAATGCTAATTTGATTTAGTAATTTGTTCTCTCTCCCCAGAAACACACAATTACTGCTTTTGAAAGACTTTTTTCTTTTTCCATCATGCTAGGACTAAATTGAAAGCTGAGTCGGCAGCAAAGCCCAGGCTGGGAACATAGAAGAGCTCTGCTACTCAGGCTCTTACAGCCAGAACACAGAGTGTGGGGAGATTTATTTCTCAAAACGGAATGTTCATTATCTCTCTCTTTTTTTTTTTAAAGCAAGAAATGGAAACAAAATAAGTCTTCTTGAAATCCCGTAATAGTAATCTAAACGTGAAATGTGAGCTGAAAATAACGTGCCTCTCTGTGTGTGTCTAGAAGAGAGAGGCCTTGTAGCTCTGTGCGTGTCTGTCTGCAGGAGGGAAGGAGGGAGGTTGTGTGTCTGTGTACAGTAGTGTAGAAATAGTTCATCAAATGAGTGGTTTCCTGTCCTGATCTGTAGATTTTCTTTCTTCCATGAAAGGAAATGGAGATAATTGGTCTGACTTCCATCAGCACATAAAAGAGATTGTCGGCAATTTGTTTTCTGAAGGGCTACTTAAAGACATGGTGATGTGGCGAGCAGGACAGATCACCCACGAACTCTGCAGCAGTCCCAGATGCCTGGTGGGCACACCCAGAGGACCAATACATTCCGTCATTTGCGAATTATGACCTTCCTTTCTTTCTCTCTCTCTTTGTCCCTCTTTCTTCTCCTTTAAGGATACACGATGTCCCTCCAGGTTCTGCAGTCTGGGTTTGATTAAATAATTATAAACTTCAAGCAGCAGATCTATCATTTACATTCCTGAACATGCCAACATGTGCCTTTTGTGGGGGTGCCAACCAATACCAAAGCTTCAGTCATTATTGTCATTGAAAATACAGTGGTTCAATGTTTGTGCTATTTCCTGGATTTTGGCAATATAATGTTGCCCAGCAATTTGCTGTTAGTGCCAACAACACTAAAGAACTTCATAATAAATCCTTTCTATATTTACTCAGTCCACCACTGTGTCACTGAAATTAGCATTTTACGATCTTATGCTCCAAGGAACCTATTTTCTCTCTTTTAACTCCATGCCATTATGAATCCCAACAGAAAATCCTTCAAAGCATGGTTTGCTTCAGCTTTTCTGTATAAGGATTGCTGTCAGTCATGTTTGTTTTCTGAAAAGATGTAGAGCTTGCAACTTCGTGGTAGATGATAGAAAAGATAAACCAAACTAACAACAAGACAGAGTGTTTAATTTAGAGATGTTACAGAGATTGCTTTAAAATGTCAGATGCCTTCACGCAGCCTTAAGTACAGAAGATAAAATTAACAGGAAAAGACACCAAAAATATAACAGGACCAGATTTTGCTCTCAGGTCCAGACGAGCCAGCTCTGCTCGTGTGAATGACAGGCAGAGTGAAGACAGACGGTTTGACTTCTCTGATTTAAAATATCATGGCAATGGAAGAAAACAATACCCAGTCTAGGGGCCTTAGCAAAGGAGTGTTCTCAGGGATACTCCAGACAATGCATCATGGAAACTGTGGGATCTCTGGGGCTGAAATACTCGTATAACTGGGCAAATCAGCCCTTTGCTTACAATGGTGTGGGAGAGAATATAACAGTGCCTTTTACAATGAAATCTTCGGAGGGGCTTCCCTGTGAACCCTGAGTTTGGGGTCCTGTCTAAGTGCTCAACATGGAGCCAAATTTCACTCCTTTGGTTGGCCCAAGCAGAGGAGCAGCCGATATTAAAAGGATTGAGGGGAGAATGAGAAGCGAAGATTTTCTAGGAAAAGGAAGAACAGGTTTGATTAGAGGGGAGAGAGAGGGCAATAGGTTTTGCCTTTGCAGTGGGGAAAGTGAAAGCAACGCTTTCTGGAAAGAGGAGGATGACTGGACTAAAGGAGGCTTGGGAAGAGGCACACCAAGTGACTCACTGTAGTTGTATGTTTTGTCACTGGAATAGAGGGAGGCTGGAATTTTTTGACTAATGGGAAGCGCATTGTTGCTATCCTCTCATAACCCCAAAAAGCTCAAAGGAGTTTGCTGAACATCCTGTCATAAAGAAAATCCACCAGAAAACCCCTCATGCCCCAGAGTGGGTTATTTTGGAGATGTGCACATGTGTGTGCGTGGTCACAAGGCCAGGGAGGAAACTGCTCTGTAATCGCAGCCCTCGCGGCAGAGGCGGCTCCCACAGCCCCGAGTGATGTGGGTGCACACCAGCTGAGTTACAGCTGCCACAGGCACAACCCCTCGTTAGGAAAATCCATGGCAGAAGCCATTTAACCCCTCCAGTCCTGGCCCCTCGCAGCGGGACAAGTGCCACAGTGTACCTGCCAGAGTGGCCAGGCCCTGTGTGCACTCACTGGGATTGGAGAGGCTCTCAGGGATCTGCTCAATCAGTTTCATTAATCACAGGACATTTTTAATAACAAATATACCTCCAAGGAAAAGAAGAAACTGCATGGCAAAAAGACAGTATCTGACAAAATAAAACCAGGGTTATTTGGCTCCCCATCTCTCGGGGTGAGTCCCAGGGATTGCAGTGATACAGCAGCCACCCGAGGACACTCTCACTGCTCTGGCAAAGTGGGGCAGCACAGGAATGGGAAGAGGTGATTCCAAGAGGCTGCTAAAGCTGGACCTGATCTTCAGGTCAGACTGAGAGGAATTTTGTAAGCAACTTGCAGGCATAATCTATGTTTTGCTCTCCGTGAAACAGGCTACAAAGCAGGACTTTCTTACAGTGAGTTGGACACTTGCACTGAGCCACCTATTAAGCTGCTGCTTTTTAAGTGTGATAACGTGAGAAGCCATCTCATTACAGAGAGAAAATATTGCAGCTGCTGGAGTTGTTAGGGCAGCACCCTACCTTTTCCCTTGTTTTAGAGTTTTGTCATATTTGTGTAGCAGTAGTAGTTTTATAACTTTGGTTTAAGGCCCCCAAGGTGATGGAAGGGTGTGTAATAAACACAAAAATGTTCTTGCCATGCTGCCTGCACAGCTGGCTGGCTGTGTATCTCTGCATGTCAAATGTCATACCTGCATTAGGTGAAAACATGGGACCAGATATACAAAAGTGCCAAGTGTCTGCCTCTGCTGGGTCCTCTTCCCATAGCAGAGGCATTCAAATTTCCAGAAACTCTGGGAACTCAGCATGTAAAACAGTAAAATGGAAATCAAAAGAATCCAAAGGTAACCAAAACCACTGTGTTTTTCTGTTTCTGCATTTTCTACTTTAGATGCGCTGTTCAAATTCTTTCCTGGGTTAAATATGCCGAGCTCAGTGTGTCAGTGCTAGAATTTACAAGGCAAGACATTTCTTGTTTTATTGTTATAAAATACATCAATCTCTGGAATAAAGACATCTCTTCTGGCGTGACACTCTGGTGCGGCTGAGTTGTGCTGCTGGCTCCTTGCTGTCGGCACTGGGGACACAGGTACTGAAAGCTGGGGCATGACATGGGGATGGGAAGCTGGGACAGGCTGGCACATCTGGGTAGAGACAGCCCGGGTGAATGGGCTGAGGCAATTTTCAGCTCATCGGAGCAAGTTCCCCTGAATTACACGATGAGCCTACACATTTTACGAGTTTAAACTGTAAGACTGAGCCCTAATTCTGTAGGCTTGTGGTGTGACCAGAAACCACCTCTTTTTCTGCTTCTGATTTTCCTCAGTAGTAAGGAAAACTGAGTTACAAGAACAATATTTCACCAACAATTTCTTCTAAAAGTATTCTAACAAAAACATCCTGAAAATAGTATTCATCTGCTTCCTTCTCTAAGGCTTTTTTTTTGTTCTGAGTTGTAAGGTGTTTTTTTTTAAAAAAATGGTTTTAATCTTAAATTAAAGGGCACAAAACACAGTAAAAATTATTATTGAAAACAAAAAAAAGTTTCGATGTCTAACTTATGATCAAATTACTAGTCAATTAGCTACTGCAATTACAGTAGTCCTTCCCTTAATTTGTTACTAATGACAGGAAAACATCTATAAACCCAGTTCTGGGCTTGTAAAAATCTGAATATAAGCAACCAGAAAAATAAAAATGTATGGAGACTTTTCAGATGATCTGAGATACTGGGGAATACAGCAGATATCAACATTGTTTTAATTTATTTTGTCTGCTTCTATCTGTGTGCACTACACTCTTGGCTTGGTGCGATGCTGGGTTTGTTATTTTATGCTTCTATGTATGAAGGTCACTACCAATGTTTTCGCTTATGGGACCTCATTCATTTCACAAGCCACGACTTCAAGGATGATAGAAAGGTCTTTGAAAGACGCAAAATCCCTATGATATGAGTGTGGCAGTGACAGTTCTCACACTGTCACCACTGGGAGGTAATTTCCTCGGGATGGTTTTTGCCACTGCTCCTGGACTGACATTTTAGGCAGAGTGGCAACAATACAGGTTGAATTGTACCAAGAGACCTTTGTTAACAGTGCACCAATGCACTTTTAAGTGATGTTGTCCCTCCATCACCTTTGACAATACTCAATCATTCTGTACAAATAGCAAAGCAAGATTAAACAGGACATTTTTTCCTAGTGTCTGTCAGGAGTTTGCATGACATAGGAATTACTTCTGCCATGATCATTATTAAATAATGTTGCTGCAAGCAAAAAATTACATTGTGCAAACCAAATAAAACCAAAACAAACCCTTTTGATTCCTTAGAGCTCCAAATTCATGTACTCACGCTTCAGGAAAGAACTGTGAAAAATCTGGTTTGCTGGGTGGGTGGGTCTTCTCTGGCACTATGTCAGATCATGCCTGTGGGATTCTGCCGTGTTTGCTGGTTTTTTCAATCAGCTAAAGAGAACACAAAATATGTGGAAGATGAGAGCAAAGGGCATCCTACAAAACAAAATCCTTTCCATCATTAACTTTCTTAAAAAAGACAGCTAGATGTAAGAGCAAGGCAGCAGTAAGTGAAATAGAGCACAAAACATCACTGACTAAAACCACCATGTACACAATCTCAGATCTATTTCAGGCTTCAGCCCATTGAGGGGTGCAATATTCAGTCTGTGAGGGGGCAAATGGGAGAAAATATACAAGCTGTGTTGCAATTCACTGATTTATGGGAGAACATTTGTTTTACCACTTTGTGCCATGTTTTCACCAATTTACCTGAAATCTTAGTTTTACACATTTGTCTTTCAACTGTGCCAGTGCATACACCAGGAGACATTACAGATGTGTTGCTGTGTACCCTCAACCCTCTTTCAGGCATGCAAGATTGCAATAAAGTGGTAGGTGTGGATTCCCTCACCATATGGTTCTGGAAAACATTTTATTCTGGTCTAAAAAATCGAATGAAGAGTCTACTACCTTCAAGTACTTGTGGTGACTTGGCTGTTGGCACTTGCTGCACATTTTACCAAGGGCTTTCTAAACTGTCCCTGCATGGTTGAGATGATTCTTCAAAGACCTTCTCCACAGCTTGTTTCAATGGACCTGATTTATTTTAGGACTGTGAGAACTCTAGGGCTGAAACAGTACATCAGCTCTTACAGGCACCTGAGATTGCAGCAATACGTGTCTTGCACAGGAGAGCCAGGAGCGTATTTGTTTGGAGGGCAGTTGTTTCTCAACAACCGCTAGAAAACAGAAGGAAAAAGACCAACATTACAGTGAACTTCAGTAAGAAAGCCATCAATTGATGGCACTACTTGTCAGACCTATCTCCTCATGACAGCAGAGAGATTTCTACATTCACAGTCAGGATCTTTTCAGAAGAGGCTTGCATAGCACGTCACAGAAAAGATATTTTTGAAACAAAGTTCCCAAATGTGCAGCCTTGCCATCCTGGCATGGAAGGAAAAATTTCCTCCTAACTCCCAGTGAGGAGGCTGATGCGTGCCACTGCCTTGTCTGCCTGACTCACTCGCTGGCTGTGACTAATTTCCAGCAAGCCCCCAACATTTCTGAGAAGCTGTGAGATTCCTGAAGGTCCCTGCAGGTGATCAGGGTAAGCAGCACCTGCCCCTGATCCTGGAGGGAAGCGGAGTGCGGTGCCGGTACATTTCAGCAAGAAGGAGCCGACACTGACCCTGCAGCAGTCCAGCTGAGGCGGAGGGAGCATGGCTCTCCAGCAGGCAGGAATGTCGGCAAGCAGGGCTGGAACGCGGTGTGTTCCAGTAATTTGGGATGACAGGGGAGACATTGCAGGTTATTATATGTAGCGCACATTGGAGCTTTGTTTTGTCTAACTCGAGCGATATTCTGGGGCTCAGGACTCTCGCCCCAAAGTCTGGGAGGAAGTGTGGGGGGAGAAGAAAAGGTAGCTAGGAGGAACAAAACCACTACTATATTCACACCGGCCCAACACAGAGACCAGGCCACATTTGGGACTGATTTAGAAAGTTATTTGGCAGCATCTGTGGAAAAATGGAAGATCAAATGATACCTTTCTCTAATCTAGGTGATTTCTGCAAGTTCAATATGAAGCATCCCGATCAGCCACAGGGATAGCCACTCTACTGTTGAGCTCAGATTGTCTCCATTTGATGTGTATATTGGGTGTGTATATCTAGTACTTATCAGCTGGGCCTCAAAAAAGGCCCTTATCAGTAGGGCCTCAAAAATTTTACAGTGGAGATGGAAATCATGTCTAGAATAATGGGAGCCTGTAGCAATATGGCTATTTTAGTCACTGTTGGAGGCCCATTAATGGTAGAGGAGTGGAACCACTCTCTCCATAAACACCTGAAAAATGATTGGGTTAAAATAGGGATATCAGCCTTTATATCCTAAGTTAGAGGTAAAACACCACGAAGGACTTCTGTAGGACCGAGAAAAAGAACATCAAGGAAGAGTCAACGCCCTGCGATCATGCTGTGATAACTTCCAGAAAGTGAATATTCTCAAAGACAATTGTTCTGGTATGAAAAGAACACAGGATAGAGGGGTATTGCTGTCCCAACACAGGACAGAGCTGTAGCCTGTGTGTTTTTATTAGAGCTGAGGGTTTAAGAAAAGAGCCCTGTAATGTGCATGTCCCCCTGGTGAGTTTATGCATGCTCCCACAGCTCTAATAAAAACATACGATGAAGGTAAATTAGGGCAGACGACTGCTTCTGTCAACACTGAGCAAACAGCATCTTTACGGTTTATGTGTGACTTAGAATTCAAGAATGCAGACTTTGTTTCTCATTGATGGGTTTGTTAAAGAAAATTCTTTGATAGTTGCAGAGGAAAAAGAAATTATATAGAAATGTGAAGAGATTAAAGCAAAGAAAGAACCTTGACATCAGAGGGGAGCTTGTTTGATTAGGTCACTCTATAGATGAGAAATAATTAAAAATAAAGAAGACAGATGGAGGATGTCAGGTGCTTAAAACAACATCTCGAGTCTACCCGTGCTGGGGTTCATGCGAGCCAAGGCTTCAGGCTTCACAGATGTGGAACGTGTCTTTTGGCCGAGGGTCTCAGCAGGATGAGGAGAGGCACCAGAGTCTGGTGTGAGCAGAATGAAGCTCGTACAAGTCTGACAGCAATGAAGAGCATTTGCTGCTGTTAACAAGCAGAGCAGGAGCTTTGCTGACACAGTTCTGGGGCAGGCAGGCAAGCTTGTCTCTAGTCTGGTTCCCTTTTGCTCCTCACCTGCTGCTGCCTGCTCCGTCTGCCTGTGCATTAATGAAGTGGTTATTTGCCTTAAGGAGCAACTTGCTGGCTTCCCAGGGGAGCTGCTCCCGCCTGCCTGGTGGCTGCGGTGCCGGTGCCAGCAGCCGGGCAGGTGGTGGCAGATCAAAACGAAAAACTCCCACAGAGCTTCTGGGGATTTCCTCACTAATATGCTGATACATACATTAGCTGACTGACTGACACTGCCTAAATATTTGTCCTTTACTGCTATGTTTGGCCATGATTTTACAGCAACTTTGGTGGTTTGTGATTTAGCCCACTTTATGCATGAGCTGCTTTGACTTTTGCTTGCTGTCCATCTGCTAACCACCACTGCAGAATTACAAGGGTTGACATCAGGCCATTTCACCTGAGTTTTGTCTCAGTCAGAAAAAAAAATGGGTTTTCACCTCCCACCTAAGTGCTGCAGCCAGTAACAGAACATTACTGGACTTTGACAGAAACTAAGGACTGCACTCTTATATTTACCTTGCACAACACTATCTATCAGTCCAGAAGCAGGAAGGAGTTCTCAGTGTCTGCACATCTCTCCAGAAGGCGTTTGCATGTTTGCTAAACTCCTACTGAACAGGGAATGCTGAAACCTGGGAATGACACAAATAAGCTACTGTTTCCCAGCCAGCACCAGAGATGAGGGCTGCTCCGTAAAAGACCAAGACGCAGCAAGATTGTTTGAGAGAAACAAACCAGAAATATGTATCTTTTCATTGTAGTCACTCAAATACTTGATGCTCAACCAGGAAAGGCAGACAGGTACCATGACTGTTCAGGTGATCCTGGAAATAGGCATAATTTAAGTATCTTCCCTAATCTCCATTTGTCCTTCTACATAAAAGGAAACAGGTAACTTCCTTTTCTAAAAGTTGATTCAATTGGATCATGCATGGTGTTAACTTAAGTGATAAATACAGATGGTTTAGGAATTCAATTATATTTAAGTTCTTCCCTAATAAAGCTAGAACAGCTGGTTGCCAGATCCTCAGAGTGCTTCGACTTTGTCAGGAGCATCCAGCATATTTTAAAACCATCTCTTGACCCTACAGAGGAGGTCAATGTTTCTCCTGGCAGCCCACAAGTTATTTTTTAAGTGTCTTGACTTTTTTTCTGTGGCGTAATGCAATTTTACTCATTATCACTACAGATGTCAGACCAAGACTAGCAAGATTACAGCAGTAGCTGGAGCATATGGTTGAGTCATATGAATAATAATCATAAATCCTTTTTGACATTGGCCCATTATTACATCCTGATCATGTCCCCTTGGAATCTCTTGTTTGGTGTAATGTTTAAGTCATTATAAGGTATCTCTGGAGGTCCAGATTTATAGAGCTCTCTATTGGAGAAACACAGTATTAGCAGTATGTTTATACAAACATAAAACACATGAATATTATATACCAATATATCTACATGGAATGTTTATGGAGACATGCAGGAGAAGCAATTAATGACTGGCAGTCACTAAAAGAAATGTTTCTGATGACATCTTAAAATCACAGTGTATGTAAGGATGACAGAGATGTTGCCTGAACTGGCTGTTAAAAGAGAAAACAAAGAATGTGTGTATAAAGAAAAGCAGCCTCTTGCACCCCCTACCCCAGACATAACAGCGATACCCTAAAACAGAGACTTTTTGATTAAGAAAGAGCCAATCTTCCCTGAGATACCATATAATGGCCAGTCCAAAAACTTGCAGGCTAAATCAAACACAAACCTGTTAAGTGAGCACCATAGGCAGCACCATTGACTTAAACATGTTGGAAACGACTTCACTTTTGGTAAAGGCCATTTCCTCATTCAGGGCAGATTTCTTTTTGCCAATGCCCTCCACCCATCTGTCCCTTCTGTATTTGAAAGCCCCTGGTAGCTGAGCCTGTCTCAGCTGGTGTTGGGGGCATGCACTCTCAGCCTTCAGAGGTGCTCCCTCTTTGCTCTACTTCCCAATGTCTCTTTTCCTCCCATTTTGTCCCACTCTTCTTGCTGCTCTGTTTCTAAAGAAGGAGAATATTGGCAGGAAATTATTGTTCCAGAACTATTCAGCCTCATTTTACAGTGCTTCCTCCTTGTTTTACTTAAGCCCCTATGCTGAGGGTACCAGCAGGAGCACTCGTTTATTTTAGGCTGCACCCCAAACACAAGTCACACGGAGTTTTTATGCCAATTTTCTTTATAAGACAGACCAGTGGTTAAACCCTGACTGCCTCCAAGCACAGGTATGTGCTGCCTCACAAGTGGGAGAGGGAGCCTACATCTTGATTTGAAAGAGTTTTTGTTGGAAAAGACCGAATTTTTTTTATTCTAAGTACAAAAGTGATAAACAGAATAAAATGAATCTAAACATAAAAATACAATAAAAAGTCAATATCCAGGTCTGACCATCTGTCCTGACCTTGACTGGAAGATAAACCAACTTTGTACAGTTGTGGTCATTAAACACAACAATGCAAAGACCTGAAAGCTTAAAATGGTTCAACATATTCCTGTTGAAAAAGCAGCCTCGCTCTTGAATTGAGGGTAGGAGAGTCATGGGATTTTTTCTTCTTTCTTAGTAAATGGAATACTTATTATTATTGGGAATTGTTTCCAAAGAGTCAGCATGCTCCATTTTTGTTTCTTGCAAATAAGTGAAATATTTAGGCATTTGCCAGTTAATAGGGCTTTTGGAAGTTCTTCCTATTTGAAGAAGCAGATTGCAATATGCAGAAGTTATCCAAGAGGATACTCCAGACAGATGCACCAGAGATGACATCTGTCTTGTCTTCTGTAAAAATGATACAGAGCATATTGCTAAGTTATTCAGCAATTTCCAAAGAATCCTCTTTAATGCACAATAAGAAACAGATCTCGGTTGTCTTTTCATGGATGTCAGACTTAAACAAAAACACAGAACGCACTTGCAAGCATTACATGGTGTGAAAGGGTACTTTCAAGTACAGGCCTATTAACTGAAACATTCTGCTATAAGATATCAAAAGGCTGCCTGTTTGCCACAAACTGCACAAAGTTATACTCATTTTTCTTAGTGGCAGTAAGTGGTTTTAATGCAAGTAATGGAATTTAAAACCAGAAAGTCCTTATTACAATTCAGAATGGCCTTTGTCCTTTGATAATGAACACCATATTAGTGTCTTGAAGAAAACCCAAAACCTTAAAACAGGATATGTTGTTTCAGCATTTAAAAGTAACTGACCAAAAATTTACTACTGGAAGTTGATTGTATTCAATTGCATATAGACAAAAATCAAAACTCAAAGTTCCAAACTTGGCAGCAGTAAGAATAAAATGAAGGTGGACAAATATATTATAAATTAAAAAGCGATAAGCTTTGTAAAAAAAGAAAAAAGTCATGTGTGATATTTGTTATAAAACTGTTTTATTTGCTGCATTAGAAAAAGATGATAGGGAAAGGAAAGGAGGGAAAAGTAAAACCAGGCAAACAAAGCAAGGGAGTGTAATGCATGAAATGCATCCAAGAGGCTGCTGGAACCAAATGTGTTCCAATTTTAATTACGCTTACCACAAAATTTTCTTGGTTAAAAAATGAAAGGGAAATTTTAAAATTAAAAAAATATTTCAGCCACAAATGTTGATTAGGGAAATTCCATTGTTGGCATGGGTAAAATTAATTATCGTAGTGAAACAGGGCAGTATTTATTTGTAAAGCATGTATGGTGTTCAATAAAACCTAAAAACCTTTCATATCTAAAAAGTAACTTGAAGGTCTAAAGCATATTTCCCAAATAAACAAGCTCTGTGATACAGGAAAAAAGGAAGCGTAACAAACTTTCCTTCCCACCAAATCAGTGGATAAGCAGTACTCCTTGGATCAGAAATTTCAGCTAAATTATATCTCTATTTCCAAACTCTTTAGACCAGACATGCCTGGTCCTTCTCTCTCTCTCTGCCCTTTTCTTAATTTTTGGTTTCTGGCAGGTCAGCAGAAGTCCCTGGTGTACAAAACTACAGATGCCTGGCACGACACAAACCAGCTGTGATTGCTCACCCTCCTTGGCACGGAAGGAAATGTGTTGCACAAACATCAAAAATGAAAAGAAAGATGTGAACCTGAATTCCACAAGTCTCCTCAGAAGTCCTTGCACTAAGGACTTTTAAGGCGTCCACAAAAGATAGTGAAGTGCAGCAAACCTTTTATCTGCCCCTGTGCACCGCTTAAAAGACTTCCAAAGATTTCAGAGCGGTTGTGCCTCACTAACTTCTCCAGACCAACTCTGTAGAGTTCAGGACCCTCCTGAAGCTCTCAACGTTGCTCTGCTCTGGACCACACAGATACAGCCAGCACTGGAGTTTCTCCTGGTGATGTAAAGTGCTGTCGGGTGTGGTTAAGACACACCCACTGTGCATGGAGTGAAATCAGCTGAGTCCTTCTCCTTAATTAAAAATGAACACACCATACCTACTATATGATCTGTTTGTTATTACTGGCATAACACAAACTAGTGAGGAACCAAACTGGCTCAGAACACCAAGCACGTTAAATTATCAGTTAAAGATTCAGAACACTTTTTACAAATGTAAAATAAAAACGCTGGGGAAACATCTTTTTGCCCCCAGAATTTTGATTTTGTGTCGAATTTGAAAAATGCTGCGGTTTATTGCAGGTCAGAATGAGTTAGCACTTGTTAAGAATTTGGCATTTTGAATACTAAACGTTAAAAAAAAAAGGGAAATTGTGAATACTGATTAGCTTAAGGAATTGAAAACGTGAGTAGTCACCAACTCAAACTAATTTCAGATGAAAAGTCTGAGGTAGAATTATTCATGAAAGTATATTCTCTTTTATTTTGTCTGCTTCACTTATAAATCAGGCAAGTATAAGCCTATTCAGTCCATCTGTTTCCAGATTATTGCAGTGCTGCATCATTTCACCAAATAGGAAAACTTCACTTTATTTTTAACTGTTCTCCTGATTGAATTCATCCCCAAAACACCCACTGCCCAAAAAGCTGTCTACCAAAGGCTGCCAGAGGTGCACAGAGGGATTGGAATGGAACTGAAATCCCACTGTAGCACACAAAACTGCCCTGCAGGGAGTGTTGCCTCGGTCTTTGCCACTGTTTTCTAAAGGAGTAAAGTTGCTAAGGGGAATCAGAGCGATTTTGGGAACAAAATTCCATTTAATTGTGGTGAAGTCTCATTTGAATGCTCCCTGGATCATATTTAAGTTTCCCATCAGCAATATCCTGCTGTGGAGGATGACAGAGTTACGGGGAAATAAATGTCACGGTTCCCTCAGGTTATCTGTGTGACACTGGAATGAAGTCAAAGGAGGCTTCTGAGGCAGAAACACGCTCACAGACATGGGAAAAACAAATCTGACCTGGGAAGTGGAAGCTCACCTGGTGCCCTGTGGGCTGGTCAGGTTATTCCATCAAAGAGCATCCAGAGATTGATTCAATCCTTGCACATTTCCTGCTCCAAGGCAGGAGAGCAGGGTCAGAGGTACAAGCTAGGGGCAGGGATCCCATGGAAGTGCAGACAGGAGGGGCAGGCTGGAGGGCAGCTCTCCCTAGCCAAGGGTGGTGCTGGGGACACCTGCCTGCCCTACAGGGTCGGTGTCCAAGCAGGAGAAAGGACTCCTTTCCCTGGAATGCTGTGCCCCTGCAGGCAGATGCTGCTGTGGTTCAAGGACGTTCTCTCCAAGTCACTGCAAGCAGTTGCTGCCCTGGCTGTCGGAAGGAATAGTGCTTGGAGGTGAACCTTCTGCGTAAAAGTGAGCAGTAAATTAATGGGTGGCAGTCTGGAAAAAAATGGACACAGGGCAGGAGGATGGAGCAGGAAGCCAAGCTATTACATCAGCTGTAACCCCAGCAACAAGGAGAGAATTGGATGCAGCTTGCCATTAATGACCAAAGCTCTTATATGTTTAACAAAATGATATTTAGTGGAAGACAACATTCTTCTACCAGCATCTGGACTGCTGAAAATAATGTGTAAATCTCTGAAGATTTACAATTAAGAGATAAAGCAATGTTTATGAATATCTATGAATTAAAGAGTGTCTTTGATTCTCCTCGCGATATGATACCATCTTGCCATGACGAGATTTTTAAGTGCTTGTATAATTTTCGGTATTATTGTTAATGGAGGATGCATACAGGCTTCCTGAAAAAATTGTAGTCTGTATAAGCAATGGACAATAATAGTGCCTGTAGGAACTAATATTTCTTTATAAGCAGTTGAAATATTTATTGCTAATCAGCTATGTATGGTTTTAGAGTAACCTGAAAGACAAGCCAGCTCTGTGCAGACACCAGTAAGGGTATGAGACAGCTTTCTTGTCATCAGCAAAATGATATACAGCAAACCATTGGATAATTCAGCTAGAAATGCTCAGAGATCACCCTTACAAAATATGAAACAGAACCCTGAGTTTTTCTTTGATGTTAAGGTTTTACAGAGCAATAATCATGTGCTCTGGATGAAGAGGGACAGCGCTTTGATAAAATATATGATATTCAGTCCTACATACCTTTTCAGCCTTGGAACACTGCATTCTCTTTACAAGATGATTTTTTTTAGTGCTATAAACACTTCAGAAGAGCAAAAATGTGATGCATAATAAAGTTGTGACACACAGAAGAGTAGTAAAAGACTAGTCCATATTTCCTGGCCCCAGTCAACTGACAGGGTTAGAAAGGTTAATACCCTGACACAGGACACCAGTGGCTACTGTTATATGGGGAAATCTTTTATTTTTTTATGTTACTTGTCATAAGAAAAGGGAGAGAATATCTTAAATCTCTGACTCAAGCCAAACATCCTCAAACAAACAACTTTTAAAAAAATTCAGATCTTAGGGAATTTTTATTTAAGTTTCTGTGTAGTTTAAAAATAATCTTCTAAAGCAACTTTAAGATATTCTTGTACTTTTTACATGATGGTAATATGTTATAGTGCTGACTTTCTTTTAATGAAGTTTTAGATAGTGGGTTTGTTTTCAACCATGTGTTGTTCGAGGAATATGATTACTTGCATAGTCACTTTTCTCCTTTTAAATTAAAAAGAAATTGGAAAAAATAAAAAAATTCTTAAGATGTTCAGATTAAAATTTGAAATATAGAATAAAAATAAATATTTATATTTGTGGTCCTAACTTCTGTTTAATTCAATGGGACTTAGGCACATAGATAATCCCAAAAATTTTGAAGCGACTTAGATTTATGTATTCATAAATACTCAAAATCATTTACATAAAAAGTAGCTTTATAACCTCTCTTTTTCTCGACATTATATAATATTAACTTTGCATAAACTTTGAAAGGTCCTTGTTACTATGATTTGCTCTTTGTACGGAATATTCAGTGAAATTTTCACTGGAAGTGATGAGCATTTGGCTTCAGAGACACGGTATTTACAAGGATTCCTTTTCAAAGAGAAATTCCAGCCATTGGTCTGGTAATGATATAGTCTTTATCTCTGAAAAACAGACTAAGAATATTTATGCTCGAGGAAAAGACCTGCCTGTGTAAAAGAACGTTCAGTTTTTCTGTATTCACATTTATAGGATCTTTTGCAAGACACACTGGAATATTTTATTGGAGCTGGAAATAGAGCCATCAGAACTGAGCTTGCTTAACCCGTCCTCACTGCAGAAACATCGTTTATTATTATTCTTATCCACAGAATTCAAGAAAGGGCTTTAAAAAATGTTGTTGGGTTGTTTTCATTCAGGGTTTTTGTTTGCTTTTGTTTTATTTTTAATCAGTCTTAAAGTATCTGCATTATTTGAAGGAAAACATTTACATTTTGACAATATTTTACAGAAGACATTTTTAACTTCTAATTCAGGCCTCTGTTTACAGGGGAAAATCTTATCTCTCTCATATGCTGACATAAATTTCTAATATGTGTTCTTGCACATATTTTATATTTTGTTGCAAAGCTTCATATTATGCTGAGATTCCTGTTGTGTGAGTACCAACACGTTGTGCCATACACAAATCTGGGATAACGCCTGGGATAAAGTCTGCCTGCAGAGCTCTCTGCAGCTCCCTGTGCGTCCTGTAACCCTGACACCGAGATGCTCAGGACAGGGAGGATAACTACCCATCTCTGGTAATTTACCACCCCTGAGCCACATTGCTTCTTTCCCCAATAATAAAGCAATAGTTTCCAATCATTATTTCATTCTCAACCATGTCTCCATCAGGGACTGGGAGAAAAATCTCTAAAGAGATCCAAATCGCAAAGAATTGCGAAGGAAATGCCTCTGGCAGGAGACAAAATAATGATCGGTGAACTCTCAGCCTTCCCCTGAGGCAGGAGGTTCAGGGGAGCTGTGATGGGAGCAGGGTGGGAGTGGGGATGAGACTCCTGCAGGGAGAGGGACCTTCTGGCCAGACCCAGTAGGATGAGCCGTTCCCAGAGCTGGGCTGGCCCGGAGGGCAGGGGAGCCCTGTTTGCACAACACTTTATCTCAGTTAAGAAATCTGCCAAATCCAAGATCTCAGGGTCCATGGCAAAGATAATCCTTAGACCAAATAAACGACCATGGCTAATTGAGATTTGACAATGCAGCGTTATTCACTTCAAGTATAAATTACAAACACGGTATATTTATTCTGACTTGTACCTTCAGCAGAGTTCAAGATATTGAGATCCTGGGAGCAGCTTCTGTGTGACTGAGCTAACTGTAGTACAGTCCTTGTTAATGACGCGGAAACCAACCTGAACAAAAATCAAGAACTGCTTAAGCTTTAAGCTGACACTCCAGCCAAGCCAAATATTTTCAGCTATACGTAGCTACGTCGCTGCTCTGATTCTTTTTTTTCCCATGCTATGTCTTTCTATATCTGCAGGTCACCAAGCTCTAAGGCCAGTTCCCATTTTTTGAGTGGAGGTGAAATGGCAGGTTAGGTAGGAAGGTGTTCATTTCTTGTGCTCTCTGCCAGTCACTTGGTTTCTTTTCCTGCTGTTGTTAGTATTTGGTTCATCTCTGCCTGCTCGTCTTCAATCGAGTTTCAAAGTCACAGAGAACATAAATCTGAAGCTTGATGGTTTCAGTATGGAAAAGCACAGAACTAATTTTTTTAAAGTTCATTTTTGATGATAGTCACTCAAGAAAAATGTATTTCAAATAACAGGCTATTTTTATCAAATACAGTTTTGGTTGTTTTTACAAGATGAAAGCAAGGAATATAAAGTACACAAAGCACATTTTCTTAAATAAAAGCAGCAGTAAATTCTAACAAAAACTAGGTCTAGCAACAGCTACTCACTGTCTCTTCCAGCACCAGAAGTTCATGGGGATCTTTTTACCCAAGTCAACACATTTTGCTTTTCTTGGGCCTGAGGGACTCTATTACCTAAAGCTGTGGGAGAAGAAATGGTGCTTCTGCGGCCTTGCAAGCATCATCCTGATTTGTGGGGAGAGGAGGACAACAAACTCCTCTTCCAAAGACAGAGTTTGGATGTTTCATCTACCTGGTTTTGTCCAGTCTGTTTAAATATAAAAGGTCAAAAGAGAGAACTAGGGAAATGGGGAGTGGAATACTCTAGGCCTGATGGAAAGGGCAAAGCTTCTGTAGCAGAAGAGGATTGTAAAAAGGGTTTAAAAGCCAACTGCCTCCTGCTTGCTGGAGTTTGGCACAGAAAAGGCAGTAGTAGTAGAGAGAGATCACTTTAAACTATTTTTCATTTGATAACTGTCAAAAATAGTCCTTGTAAATTTTATAGTAAATTTCATTCAGATGAAAATCCCTAGCTTGTTAGCCATGCCTTTGGAATTAGTCACTATCACAGCAAATTAGGAAGAGGAGGTGAGGTGGAGACTTACTCCGTGCAGCTCATGGGAGCAGGACTGGCACGAGGAGCTCCACAGTTTGCAGAGTTGAGGAGCCAGTTCCAGAAACCGAATTTTTACTGTGTCAAAGTGATCCTGTGTGTATGTATTTAAGAATCAGGGAAGCCAAAGCAAGCAAATGGAAGAGTTAATGCAAAGGCAGGCTTAAAGCAAGCAGCAATGTACCATTACAGCTATCCAGGCTCCCTGCAGATTACTGCCACACTGAGAAATTATGCCTTGTGGTTTCCTGACATGTTCTTTTAGTGCATGATCAAGCTCCAAATGACTCTGGCCACATGATGTCAAAAGCAAACCTTCCAAAATACCCTGTGACCTGCAAAAGGCTCTTGGTCCCCAGGGAAGCCACCAGCCTCGTGCATACCTGCACACTGGTGCACATGGGAAACAGCAGCCCTTACACAGCCTGCAGATGCAGAGCCTCCCTCAGGTTTCCATCACACACTATCCCTCTCCAGGTTTCCTCATCTGGGAAGTCCTGAGCCCTTGTCCAGGCTGCTGTGAGCCCAGCTCACCCTTCTCGTGGCAGAGGAGAAGAGAGCTTGCACAGGGTGGTGACACGTGCTTCCTGTCCTCTTCCTCCCAGCATTTCTGGCATCCTCAGCGACACATCGCACTGCTATATAATGGAGTGGGCAAGGATATTTTTACAATTTTTACCACATCAGAGGGGTTTCATGTTGTTCTTGCTTATTTTATGGACTACTTGCAATAAAGAGTTGTGAGAGACACAATGGCAATGCAGTGCAGCAGGAGCCCTCCCCTTGCTGGCAGGTGGAACTGAGCCTCTCCTGAGGCTGCTGGCAGGTGAGGCCAGCCACCCCACTGCCAGATCCTCATTCCAGAGCACCTGGGGAATGCCCTGGCCAGTCTCCCCTCACTGGTGTGCCCACTGGGACTTCCCAGCTCCCAGACACTGCTGGGAGAAGAGGGGACACTCTGATGGATTTGAGTCGCAATATTTTTCTCTTCCTTTTTGTGACATATATTGACTCAGGGGGCTGTTTTGATCACACTTGCATTACAGGGACATGAGAATGCAGTGCAGAAAAAGTACAAATTTACAGATTTGAGACATCCTTGTCTCTTTCTTGAAGTGGAACTGCTCCATTCCATCAACATGTTCTCTGCAGAAGGTCCTTGGTACTGACTGTGCTCTCTGGGGATATCATTGTTTAAAGCAAGATTCTGGTATTAACCCGTGTCCTGTTACTGAGATCATTGTGCAAATCCGCTTGTCAGGAAAAAAAAAAAAAAAAGAGGAAAAAACCCCCAAACATTTGGTTTCAGACCTTCACAATTTCCCCAAGGCTCTATGTTTAACTTGCAGAATTCTAAATGTACAGTTTTAAAATGGATCTTTAATAAAAGTGCAAATTACCCCCCAAAAGTGGCAGATGCCTCAGTGCTCAGAATGACATCTCCAGCCAGGGCCATTCTGCCTGTGAGGACAGGAGGAACCTGGACAAGCCTTGCTGTGGTACAAAACGAGAAAGGACAAGGTAAGAGAGTGCCTAAACTATCATCTCTAACATGCTGAGGTTGTTATAAGAAATCTCATATAATAATGTAGAAACCATTATACTCTTTTTCAATTATTATTTCATACACATATGTACACACACATACTGTTACTAAATTATTACACTAAATTATTCTGGATTAGGTATTTGTGTACTTCACATTTTACTGTCCAGTTAAAATGAGAAGAAAATTACTCCTGCAAAATTAATATGTAAAATAAAATTTTGTGGTTTCGGTTGTATTAATGTTACTACAGAAACTAATCAAAGCTAAAGGGTCCTGACACAGCACCCATGTAACTGCTATAATAGTGGAAAAATGTCATCCTAGAATGCTGTTATTTCCCTTGCCAGCTGAAAGCCCTGAGTTTTGTGGGCTGGTGCTCTTCAAATGTGTTATTTCTTTTTAATTATCATGCCAAGAAAAATGTTTTTTTCCATGATAGAACACACTCCTGCCCAGGGAAGGAAGAACTCTTTGTTACGTGTATATTTACTTTCTCACACATACTGAAGACATTTAAGCTCAGCAAAATTCCTAGGAAAGTGCTTCAGAGGACATGCATTTTGAAATCCAGTTTGCTCTGTGGTTTTTACTGCAGAGGGACACACATCAGTGAAAGGATAAAGCATGTTGTAAAGGGCACTGAAAAATACCAATAGATGGTTCAAAACACAGCCCCATACCAGCTTCTGTGAAGAAAATTAGCTCTACCCCAGCCCAAACCAGCACATAAATAAAATTCAGGGAAAGTTTAAAGAGGATTAAATGCAAATTCCTCTGTAGAAATGAAGCTTGCCTGTATCAGAACTCAAAAGATATCAAAACTACACATTGGCTAGTTATTCCCGGCTGATATTTCAAATGACAGTCACAGTCCATCTGGTTAACAAACTATTTCTAATTTAACTTCAACACATTTTACAAAAGCATTTACTTAAAAATCCCCCACTAGCTCAATGAAAGTACATCCCACCTCCGGGACTGTTGGAAAGCTACTGGCAATGGGTGATATTTCACACACCTGGGTGTGATAATTCCTTTCCACCTCTGAGGGATAATTACTGTGCACCTAACCCCCATGTTATCAATCCCTTCCCAGACTAAAGAGCACCCAATTCAGATTCTGTGTCCAAGATAACCAGACACAGAATTGCAGTGCTAATATTGTGCCTAGAACGTATTTACAGTCTTTTTCTTCTTATCCCTATGCCCAATATTAATAATTAATATTAATGATCTATTATTAATAATTTCTAAATCACTTCTGTAAAAGTCTGAAGAAAGTATGCGGTTGCAAACACCAAAATAAACCAACAGAATTGTTCAAATCCTTTCTCATGGAGTATTCACCCTGCTTTATTTAGAGTATGCTGGGAGAAAAATGGACTTCGAACAAAGCAATCCATACAGGAGATTGAGGAATAATCCGTGCAGGAGAGATGGAGCTGGGAGACGCAGGAGTAGATGTCATGGGTGACCTGCAATGGACACCAATTTCCTTCCCAAAAGCCTCTTTCTGTCATATGTCCTGCCCCTCCTTGGAGTTACTGATCACTTTTCTCATTTTAGTAGTTAGAATAATATATGGTTTTCAGTAATCTTTTTTGTTTGTTTTTTAACTTGGGGTTTTTTTCAGGCTCAGTCAAAAAACTCTGAAGTGGGTAGGAATTAAACATTTTTGATTCTAATAAAATTAAAAAGAGCACATCTTCCGGAGTACCCCTAAAAGTAAACAGAAATTAGAAAGGTTTTGGAATTCTTTAAAGATTTAAGTTCTTTAAAATTCTTTTCATAACCTTACACATTTTAGCAGTGATCCAAAAGGACTAGAAAAAACAAGTAGCAATATAATACTACAATGTTATATAAAAACATTGATTAATAGCAGGAAACTATGGGCTATTCCATCTGAGATTGTGTGGGGAAGTCTTTGGAACTATTTTAAGCAACTCCAGCTTTTTTATTTATGGGTAGTACTTGAATGTTGACATTGAAAGCAAGTTTTGCAAATTCTCAAATACAGAATCTACAGGAACAGCAAATAAAGAAAAATATTGTGAGATTAGAATCAACAACAAATCCCCCAGACTTTTGATCTTTAACATAAAATGACTAATGGATGAGAAAGTGACTTTCAGTTTAGATAACAAGAGCCAGCTCCTTGGATCAAATAAATGCACAGAAGAAAAACCAGAGTCCTGATTTTAGCCTGGGAGAAGCAACAATAAAACTCTACTGACTGCAGAAGAAATGAACCCCTTGAAGCAGACAACTGCAGAAAAGCAAAAGCCTTTCAATGAAAAAAAAAGTCTGTAATTTGACTCATTGCTGTCAAAATGCAGAGAATTGAGAGAAATGGGAACTGACAATATTGCCCGCAGAAAAATCACAAGTGTTCTAACAGGGCTTAAGTAGCAAGAGCAGAGTCACTTCCTAAACTGCCAAAAAGATATTCAATACAAACAATTCAATCCCTCACTCAAAAATACAGTCAATCCATGCTGCAATTTTAAAATTTAACAGTGAATTAAAAGGCTGTTACACTCTGGAGCAGAGTGTTTACTTTAATCACATGGATTATTATTTGCACCTTCCTGAGCTCTGCTTTATGGTTCAAAGCAAAATTTTTTCCCAAGAAAATAATCTTCAGTTGCCTTTTGCCTTTGTTCATGATATCTCTCTTACCAAAACCAGCATGGACGCATGGATATTTAAGGCCAAAAAGAGCCATTACAACACAGACCGTATTTGTCATACAATGGTTCATGCCTCTGGAAGTGCATATTGTAGACTCAACCTAAACTTGTCTTTTAGAAAGTTACCCAAATTTGAACTCACCGTGGTAGAAAACCTACCACATCCTTTGGCAGTCTGTTCCAAATGCCAGTTGTTACAATTTCATGCTCACAATCCCTGTATATTTGCAAAAAATATTTATAAATAATAAAAAAATTCTGTTGTTATATCCTTGAATCTAAGACAGAATGAGGCCTGTTTATTAGCAGCAAGATCACCCCTTCCTATTAGCGTGCTAAACTTGAGGTTACAGGTCTGAGAAACTTCTTCACAGAGACAAACGAACACCTGAGAAAACACAAGCTTGTTAAAAAATGAAGGTGCATGGCTCTACTATGTGGCCCTGTGCCAACAATATGAAAAAGCAACTCCCAGCACCTGCACGTGCATGCACAGGTTTTGATTTTAGCAGATAAGTGAGGGTGCATGCCACCTATTAAAGTGCTGGAGAAAAGCTTTGATCCCACTGACGTCTTCTATATGTGTGTATAGGTGTACCTATTATATATATTGAAAGGCATTTTAATTATTCACGTAGGAGATGTTTTTTAGATACCATTTTGTTTCCTCCAGGTTTTTGTATTTATCGCTCAGTGATACCTGGGATGACTGAGAAGTTGAGCAAGAGGGAAGGCCCATGTTTTGTAATTTTAGATGTTGTATTGAGCAAAGCACCTGGAATGAAATACTGGCTCTGTCAAAACCAGTGCCAAAACTTCCACCCATTTCAGCAGGGCCAGAATTTCAGGCCCAAGTCAAAAGGTCACCTTAGGTGCTGAAAGGTGAACATCTGCTCAAGCAGCAAAGAAGTTCCCTCATTGTTGGCTCAGATGCACAGACAAGACGAGGCAAGGCACAGCAGATGCGGCTGAAAGCAGGGTGACGGTTTCCTTGTCACTCCAAAATAGGACTGCCATGAGCAATGTCCGAGACCTGGATATGTCTCAGAATATCAGAATCTCTAGAAAATTATGTTTAAAATATGAAGATTTATGTTAATTGGAAACCTTAATTGATCTGAAGGTCTCAATTGCCTGCAGCAGGCATTGATCTCCCCAGGCTCCTGCCCAGCTGCAGCCTGGCCCTTGGCTGTGACACAGAGCTGTGCTGGCCCTATCCTCAGAGGCTCCCAGGGGACTGAATTCTCTTGTGCCATGGCATATTAGGCAGATACTCTTTCTACTTTGCCTTCGCTTCTATGCTAAGGAGATTAGGGGCTGGGAGAAGGTTCCATTTCTACCAGTCTTGACTGACCTGGTCTCATTTGGCTCCTGCTGCTACAGATATGTAAATGCTCAAAGCTCGGTTTCACCCTTTGATGGTTGTGGTGCTGCTCTCTGCTGATGACTGTATCCCAGGAACCGGCTGAGCTCATTCATTCAGTGAGTTCTGCCCTCTAAGACCTTTTGCTTGCCTGCTCTTCCTGCCAGTTCCTGCCTGGAGCCTGCTCAGAAGCAGGAACAGAGTCATTTACCTGGGAACAGCTCAGCCGAATGCCCAAGCCAGCAGCGCAGCATGGCAAAACTGAAACTTAAAATTGCTCTTAGGCAATCTGCTTTGTTTCCCTGTTCGTTAGGCATCAGTCTACTACACTCAATTTCTAAAAACTTTAGTCATTTAATTTTTAAATGTCTCAAGCAGGAAGGCTTCCACAAGGCTTTTTCACACTCTCAGCTCTTATTCCTTGTTCCAGAAGTGCTAATGTAGTTGCTCAGTGTCAAACAATCTGCCAGAACAGCAGAAAAACAGAATTCCTTGCCAGGGAAGTCTTAACGCTTAGAGTAAGAAGGAGAAATATTTTCCTTTTAGGAGTATGACCTTTTCTTTATTTCCTGTCATTAATTGCAGGTATTAACAAACTGTATCCACAGGCTGATATAGAAAAGGCAAGAAATAGTCAGATCGTTCTGCATATCCTACTGCTTTATGTCCTTAGGCTCTGATTCAGTCAGTGAAGCAAGGAAACATATGCTTCTTTTCGTAAATCCAGTCCTCAATGTCCAACAAACTCCCAGCTGTGTTAGTGAGAATAACCCTGAAGAAAGAGGAAACCCCCCTTGGAGGTCTCTAATCCACTCCCTTTGGTCTGAACAGGCAGCAGAGACGCTCTTTCACCTCACCCTTACGCTGTGAGGTGTGTTCTGCACGGTGCTCCAGTGCGCAGCACACAACTGCTTTGGGGAAGGGGACATGACATTTTTGCTGGCTGCCCTTCTCCGTGTCCCGGGCTTACCCTGCCCGATGGGCAATGCTGCTTCAAAAAACAGACCCTGTGGTTCTCCTTTGCACGGACATTGGACAGCAGAGGGAAATGAAGATAACTAACTTCAAAAAGTAGAACAAGGGCTCAATTCAGCAACATAAAATAGAATTTATCCTTCCAGATTCTTGACTATTTTCAAGAAGTTCTTCTTCAAGCTAGAGTTTTCCTCCATCTCCCTTGCTGCACAGGGTTTCCTCACCAGGCATCTCAAGCAAAGTTCCACTTCTGAGAAGAGTATGATTTCACGGATACACGTAAATTCCTCGTGATACAGAAGCAGTGCTGTTAAGGAGAAGGATACAATTAAAGCACATTTAACAACCTTGATTTCAGAAACACTTGGTGCAGTGTTTTGTCAGGGAATAGAAGATAAACTGCTAAATTCTGTTATTCGCTGTGCACAGTCCTTCTGATCTAATTGACACGTTTGCCGGGGTTACAAATACGTATCTTTAAAGCTGGAAGAGAGATCCATGGCCGTAAAAACATTTAAGTCAGATGAAGTTCATTTTGACCTAATTAAATGCAGTCAAAATATCCCAATTACATTCAATAGATTCCAACCTGATTAAAAGTCAGAATTGGGGAACAGTAGGAATTTCATTTCCAGGATCACACTTTCACCACCTTTAAGTGGGCTCTCTGTACCTCTGTAATTCTGAGTTTCAAGAAAGCCTCTGTCGTCAGAAAGTGGTTAGAGCTCCTGTTCTGTTCAAGTCGAAGGTTGACTTTCCCCGTACAAAAGGACCATACAGATCCCATTGAATACCTATTGAACGCATTTGAGTATCAGAGGAGCATAATGGTGCATTTCAGAGTTGGGATGGTAGACTTTCAGTATCTCAGTACATAATTTCCTGCTTCTGCTCTTCTGAACTAGTATCTTTTTAAAACCAGAAATTCAAGGTACATAGAAACCAAAGGAACTCTTTTGCCTCTTTCTCCTTTTAAAGATACTCCTTTTCCCTATGCCCTTCAATAATTTCTTTCTACAATTTCTTTAACTATCACTTGAAAGAATCGATTTTGCCACTCTCAAAGGATATTTCTTATAATCCATTCAGTATGTTTATTTCCCTTTGGATGAAATACAGTAGCTTCTGTTAAGTTTCCACTCCTAATTTCCTAGGATGAGCATTATGTCATTTTGGTTTTGTGTTTTTGACGGTGGGAAAATTTTGTCTAGGATAATTTTATCAGTCTTCTGCATGAGGAAAAGCTTCAATTAGATAACGAAAATGTCTCCTTTCCCTAGTGAGAATAACCTTATTTTCCTCAGCCACTGCTAATTACATAAAGCTTTCTGGTTTGCAAGTGCCAAGGGTTTTAACATTTGATACAGAGATTCAGATCTCAGCACAAAGTCATCTGGAAAAATTGGGTTTGTAGATAGCAGCAAGAACATCAAAACTCAATTAAGCAGCACACAATTCTTTGGCAACAACCAGTAACTTGTGCTCCTAAACCAGAATTAGTAACTTTCACTGTCTTGAATTTCATGGAAAGAGATTCTTGAGGTAAACCAAATTAAACTGTGATTGTATTGTACTTTGAAAAGTAACAAATTAATTGGCAACAGGGGTTACCATGTTTATTACCTCTCTGTGGCTTCCAGATTAAATTTGTGCAGTCAATGAGATTTACAGCAAGCTTCTGAAGTTTGTTGCAGTTTTTCTCTGTGAATTTAAGGCTCTAGGTTTAGAGCCTTAGTGTTTGAATCACTACCAACAGATAGAAATCTAAGAAAATTAACAAATATGCCAAAGGAAAAAGGACAGTTCCACAATCCATATTTGCAGTAAGCAAAGCACCATTCAGCATCACTTTGAGAAAGACAAGGGAATCAGGAGAAAGAGAGCTTGAAGATCTGAAAAGATAAAAGCAGGATGAATTTTTCTACTCTGAAAGGACTTATTTTTCTCTCCCACTGGCCAGCAGAAAAGAGAATTGAGATGATACATTTGGCATCCTTTACCATCAGCAATTATGATGTTTGCCTCAGTGTCCTGGCTATGTTTAAGTACATCTCATATGCGGGGATACATTCTCCTTCCCTCCTTTGCAAGCTCGTAGGATATGAGCTGGTACAAAAGCTGTGTAGCTGCATTAACCTGGCACTGATCCCAGGCTCATCAACCCTGCTGTTTGCACTTCCCGAGTGGTTAAATTTACACCAGTGTGCTGCAGAAAGACACTGCTAGCAGGTATTTGCTGATGCAGCTCCAGAAACGACCGCTGGCCATTGAAGATTAACGATGAACTCACAAGTGTTTCCAATAGCACTTGCAAAGGAAATAGCATGCTCCTGGAACCCTCCAAAAAGGATGAACTGGGTAAACTCTGTGTCAAGGATTGTGCAAGCTTTAACTATGACCAAACTGAGAATTTATGTACATATTTATTTTAAATCTATTTTATCAGATCAGCTGTCCAGTAAGGCAATGGCACAGCAATGTTTCTGATGTAACTTCATCTCCTCTATCTGGGATAACAAGAGGAGTTAAGACTGGAGGATGTCAGAACTATGTGAATGTCTTTATTCACTGTCTCTATACCAGGCTGCCCTTGGATTATGTCTTGGATTCACTCTGTATCTAGCCTGGAGCTGAATTCTCTCTGGAGATCACTGCTATGTAATCATCATTTTCTGATTTGGGCTTCACTCACTATTGACATATTCCTTTGTCTTTGATGGGTGCACATGTATTACCGTGTATATTTTATCTGCCATGGGTATTGCTCTCATCTGCCATGACACCACCCACAGACTGAAGGCAGCTGATTTATTGCCCGTTTTCTAACTCGCTTTGACTATGGTTAAAGGATTTTCACTTGTCTGAATATTTCCTTGCTTTTCCAAGGCTCCCCATTACATTTAGGAAATGTTTTTGTTTGCAGCGTCCATGTGCTCTGAGATGGGCTTTAAAGCAGAATAGACGCAGCCACTCTGCAAGCTGCATGTACTTTCCCCAAGTTAAGCAACAGTGAGGGTAGAATTACAATTCTCCCAAAGCTTTTGTAGTGTACAAATAGTGCACTGGGGGAACACAAAGCTCCCCATTCACATTTATTAGCATCTCTGTGCCATTTCTCACTTACCAGGGCGCTTCTTGGTGCATTTTGACAAGCTCTGTGAATTTAAGCATTTTTTAAAAATTCATTCATCTGCAAAGCAGTAGTTTATCTCTTACTTTCATTCTCTCAATTTGAATTTTCATTACTGTCTCTCGTTTTTCTAGGTTAATGCTTATATTCAGAGGCACAAATACCAGGGTTTGTTTGATGAGTTAAATAGTCTCACTGCATGACAGATTTGTTTGATGAAAGTCACCTTCCTTCCTGCCCATGCAATACTTTTCCATATTCAGGAAGCATTTTTAAGAGACAGCATTGAGGTAATTCTGCCCCTGCTTAAATCCCGTGACACCCATATCCGAAACTTAATACATGGAGAGCCGAAAATAAGAGCTCTTTAAAAGCCTTGGAGTTAGGAATTACACACAGGCACCATTTAGCTCCTTTGCTTGAAATTTTGTCCTCCTAGCAGATGCAGCAAACAATTCTCTTTACTCTGAGCAATGAAGTGAATGATACAGCACTGCAAGTATGTGTCACAGTTTTTCATCCTTTGGTTTTTTTGGTGAGAAAACAGACAGTAAACCTGACACATATGAATAGAAAGCTTTAATTTTGACCTGTACAGACAATAGTCTGCCAGATAGTTGGGATACAAGTATCAAGGAAGAATGAAAAAAGACAGATACACATGAAATCCTGGCTCCATTGAAGTGGATGGGAATTTTGCCATTGATTTGAATGGAGCCAGGATTTCATTGCGAAAGCATTGTTCAGCTGTAAAAGTTGTCACTGTTAGGTCTGTACACCCTCATGCTTTCAGTCCCAAATTCCTGATGAAAAGATTTGTAATTTTTCATATTGCCCAAATATTTTTTTTAACAGCTGACCCTTTCTCTTAAACATCACCTTTTCCTCCAAGTATTGAATGCTTTTGTTGATTTTAAAATGACTTTTAGCAACTTTCCCACATTACAGCCAAACCTACTTGAGCTATTTGCTTCCACTCAATTCCTCTTTGTGTTCTTCAAATTTTTGTTAAAAATCCCTGTTCTAACTAAGGCTAACTCAAAATAATACAGAACCTGGTTGAACTGTGGCACTTGCTGGGTTCCTGATAACAGCGATGCTTTATCATCCTCTTTTGTCCTTGGCAATATATTTAGATAAGCTACTTATCTACTGCTGTTATCTTTATTGGGCCAAACACTCTAGTTACAAACATGGGGCTGGATGTTAAGGGGAACTTTTATGTGGTTGTTTCATTGAGGAATCTTCTTGCTTGCTATCTGTATGGTCAGTGCATCTGCCTACCCTCATGCCTGACTTTTGGAGAGGTTTTGATGTGAATCAAAGAGGAAAAAGAAAAGAAAGCAGAGGGCAAATATTTTATATCGTGCTTAATATATATATATTCCATGATGTAACCAGCAATAATATAACATCAAGTGACTGACATAAACCATGATAATGAGTTCACAGGAGAAAATGCTATTACGTTGTTCAGGACTGTAAAAATCTGCTAAAAACTAAATGTTTCACCCAAACCAAGCAAAAACTACCTTAGACAAAATAGTAAAGATACAAGCAGCAAGCAGAATATTAGTAGGGTAGCAGTGAAGAGAGCTTGGCCCTGGGTTGAAACTGCAGGCAGGAGTGCCCTCACCTTTGACAGCCACTGCTCTCCCTGTAGGAGGGGGGACTCGGGAGGGCTTCCCTTCAGAGCCTGGCAAGGAAAACTCTCCTCCACAGCAAGATTTATATGAAAATGCTGCTGAGCCAGACACAGCAGCAAAGTGGCAACATGAAATGAGGAAGAAAAGGAATGTCTTTGGTATCTGTTTCCTAAAGGCAGGATGGGAATGGTGGCTTTTACAGCTGCAGCAAGCAGCACTGAGGCTACAGCCACGCTCTGTCTGATGCACCAAAGGGAACTTTGTGGATGTTCCACCCCAGCACCTTTAACCAAACCCAACAGCAGCACTCAATTTTTGGCTGAATTTCGAGGATCTGCGCTGTGGGAGTTGAAGGTGGTTTTGCCAATGAGACAATCAAAGGGAGACCTTTGGAAATACGCTTCCTAGCTATTTCCAAGAGAAACCTGTCCTGAGAACAAGTCACGTGAGTTTAATAAATACATCTTTAAATATAGTTAACACTTCCACTGAAAATCTTCCAGTGATCCTAGTCCCTGATGGGAGTCTCATTGTGGGTACACCTACAGCTGTCAGATTTGACAGGAAATCAAGTTAATGTGCTTCAAATTAAATTTGAGGAGAAAGAGCATAAAAATTAAACACAATTGGTTTAGAATAAAATGGCTACTTTGTAGTTCTTGACCCTTTTATTTATAGTAAATATTTGTCTTGCCTTGGAGTAATTTTTATTTTGAATGTCTGTAATTAATGACATGGTTCATTAGTTGCAAAGACACTAATGCAGCTCTGCTATACAGTAGTTCACATAATTGTGGGAGGTAACTCATTCCACATGCTTTCAAATTGTAATTTCAAAATATTTTCCTAATAATTCTCAAATAGAAATATTTCTAAGTGTAAATCAAAATCTGCCTGTATCCAAGGAATAATAAAAGAATATAGTTTAAGCATAACACGCCAAAAAGGATTATTTTTGGCTGTAACATAATTGGTATCACATGCTGTTACTATTTTACATTCTTTTTTCCTTTTTGCCTTAACTTTAATTATTTTATATGGGCACAGGTATCACCTGAGAATGACTTTGCATAACAAGATATAGGTGCATACTAGGTACTGGAATTTTATCCATTTAGTTTTCTTGTTTCAAGCTGAAAAAAGAATAAGACTGAATCTGGAAAAAAACGGCCACAGTGAATACTTCTGTAAGCTTCATTTTTATGTAGAGGTATTTGACTTTATTTCAGCACTTTTGTCCCCCTTGCCTCTAAGATCTTCAGAAGGCTGTTAACTTGGAATTTTTATCCCAGTTTCTGCATGGGTCTTTACCCAGTTTTTAGGATAAATCAGATTAGCAGTTTCCACCCTAGAAAACTCTTCATATGAGTGCCTGCTTTAGAGTTATTCTCCCCAGCCAATGGGAGATCCTCAATATTGTGTGTCTAAGCTAAAATGCAGCTAAGAAATCCCAACACTGAAACAAGATCAGATTATTCCTGTTCTGTCCTGCAGCTGTTTCATGGGGGGACCTGGGGAGAGTAGTTATGTCACAGTAAAGAATGAGAACTATTTACCTACATGTAGTCTCAACAACATTAGATTAAATTATATTAAATTTAATTATATTGATGTGCTGATAGTGGTTATTTCTGGCTTCACAGGTAAAGAGGGACTTGCTATGTATTTGTTTTTAAAGAAACAACTTTAACAGGCTTTCAGGATATACTTCCAAACATTAAAAGTCTCTTTAGCAACTGAGCCTCCTCTCCAAAAGCTTTTTTTCAATATTAGAGGTGTGGTAAGAAGTACTGTAAAATTTTGAAGTTCCCAGAAAAACATCCAAAATCAACGGCACCTGAAACATCCAGTTTGAAATGCAGTTATGTCACTAGTTCTAGTTAGTAATAGCAAATCAGGTGGGTTCGAAGCAAAACAATTCTGTTTGCATCACTTGAAACAATCTGATCTATTGGTTATGAAATCCTTCATATAAGATTTAAGAGCTTCCATGTTGACTTAGTATGGACCTCCTACCTAGCTTGTGAACCACAGCCTTTTCTCCTTTTTCACATAGTTTCAGTGTAATCCATCAATCTCCTATATTACGTTGTAGCAATTTGTAATTCAAACAGAGGAAGAGCAGTTTATTCACGAGGAACTCTGGCAAGTAATATCCACAGATTTATTTTAGACTACGTTTTGTCTTCAGAAACTCTTTTAAAGTGTAACAGCAACAACAGCAAAAGGAGCTGTTTTGTGTGCCCTGTCATTGGCACTTGTTGAGGATCCAGAGTGCCCCTGCTGATGTGACTCCCCCACTTGCTTGGCTGCACTCCAGCTGAGGCCGTGGAGGATCCCGTGGTCTGAGGGATCCTCAAAGGGACGAGGGGATTGGAAAGCCCCAGCAAAGCACTGGAGAGGGTGGGTGACCCCTGGGATGTGAGGTGCTCCTCAGCAAGTTTGTCACAGAACAGACTTTGTCCTGCTGAGCAAGTGGCTTCCTAGTGTAGAAGCAGTGTTGTTTTCCAGATGTAAATGATGGAGTTTTACTACAGTTGTCTCCAGAAAGTCACATATTTTATCTTCTACTGTGCTTGGTAGATGGAGTACTGCACTCAGTAGGAGACTTATTTTTTGCCATTACAATGGAATTTATTTGTCAGAAAACAATTTTAGGTATTCTAAATACTGTTATTTATCAAAAATAATAATAAAGACCCCATATTCAACCCCCAGTGGAGATGGAAAGACAGTATTTGCAATGAAGGACAGAGAAGCACTGCTGGATTACGCCTAATTCACCATGATTCACCATGATCTGCAGTTGCAACAAAAACACCTTGATATCAGAAATACAACAATACAACAATAAGTTGTTCTACTTATGTCAATTCAGTTTGGACTGGGACTTTTATTTCTTAGAAGAGGAGTGCTAAATGATGATGCTTCCTAACTTGTTTATATCAAAGGGGTTTCACTGCTTCTCACATTTGATTTGTCTGCGCTCAAGTTAATGAGATTTTGTCCTTGGCTGCCATAAAGGCAGATTCAATGGTTACCACTAAAAATACCACTATAAATCCACAGATACTTCATAAGTAGCAACAGGGAGTTCTACCCTAAGTCATGTATAAAATAACGTCTGAAATTCAGTGAAAGCATTGCTAAACTGATGGGAAAAGAGAGATATTTTTATTTTTATTTTTCTAATAGAAGTCACTGTGTAGAACATCCAAAAAATTGTCTTCTTCTTATCCATATTCATGAAGGAAATCCTCCATTTTAAACTTCCTGGTAGAATCCAACCATTTGAGCTAATTTTAATTTCAGAATGGATTAGGCCTGAAAACTCAGCTGGCTACACCAAGAGAACAGACTTCCTTGTATTTCCTCCACACACCCCCAGTTTTGGACATATTGAACATAAAGCAAGGCAGGCAGACAATCATATTACTTATAGCAGAGGCATTGCCAAGTTTGTAGAACAACCTTTATCAAAAGTTTTTTGTCCATTATATTTCTCTTCCAGATACGTTTTGAATTTTCATTTCTCTTCATATTCCCTTAGACACTCTGTTGATTTTTCTGTCTTGGCAACATAGTCTACCTTTATATCTTGCTTTAAAATGTGTTGAGTGAGGAGAGGAGTCAGGGCAAAAATAGCAAAAGCTGTGACTGCCTGTGCCTGACCGAAAATACCCAACGGTGAACGTCTCCAGGCACATCCAGCTTGTGAGGCCATGCCATGGCAGTGTCCCTTTGGGCTCAGACTCACCAAAATGCTGTGTAACAATGAAAATGGGCCATTAGACAAGACAGATCTTCCATCTCTCCTTATTCATTTCTCTTGGGACAAAAAATAACTGTTTACTTACCCTGAGTAAAATACCTGGCAAGTTCTGGTCTTCCTACTTGCTCTTCCTCTAAGCCTCTATTATCAATTAAAAATTAAAATAAAATAAAAAGCTCTGGAAGCTAACTCTGTCTGTATCTTATGTACTGCCTTCTAGGTTATGTATCTGCCACCCTTCTTCTGGCCTTGTTTTTGTCTTTCAGAGCAGAGATGACACATTTCAGTTTTTTGGAAGTATGACCCATCATCTAGGGTCTTCCTCTCACTCTTACACCCTCATCACAGTAGGTAATAAATTAATAAACAGCAGCAGTCTGCACTCCAGTGATGCTTCCACAGTTTGTATTGGTTGAAGGTCTTTTCACTAAAATAAATAAATAAATAAAAATACAGTAGAGCTGTACTCCAAGGTTTAGAGGGCATTTACTTCACATGTGCATAAGTTATCAGTCATAACTTCATTCCCACCCTCATGCCCCAAATCTATTACCAATTATGTTTTTAAATGTATTTTTTAATTGAGTTTGTTTTATTCATCATTTGTGTCCCTCTCTCATAATGGAATTCCTGTCATGGTCTGTCTACAGATTTCCAGGATAAAAGCAAACCAACTACCATATTTTCTTGTGGACGAAGCTTTGTGTCTTGGCCAAAAGCCATTTATAGAAGGAATACATCAGTTGGAGGCCTTCCTCTCCAGTCTAAATGAGAAATTGCTCCTTATGTTGTCTTTCATCTTTTAAATATGTTCTGATCTGATCTGAGCAGCTGTCTGTGTGAGATTTATTCCTCTGCTTGTTCACTGATGTTCTCGTCTATGCTAATCAGTCTTCCTTTGTATGTCTTGAGCATTATCTTCTTAATCAAGTTTATTTTCAGGCCCCATTTCTTGGCTTTCATGGTCCAGTTCTTCCATTAATTCTTGTAGATTGAGTTTTTAGACCAGCATGATATCTGACAATCTGATTTACTTAATTTTTTTTTTTTAATCTTTGGATGTTCATTTCTTTCATTCTAGACATTCCTTTTACAAAAATGCTATAGAATTTCTGCAAACAGCTTTAAAAGAGTTCACATAGTTCTATTTCTCTCCCTCTCCCCCTATAAATACACACACATATATAAATAAGCCAACACAATTTAAATATGTGGTGGATATTTCACCTTACTATGTGCTTCCTGGAGACTCAAAACAGTGTAACATTTTTACGTGCTTTAGCTTTCCAAAGCTCTGACTTTTGAGTTTTTCTCCAGCCAAAGAGCCATATCCATGCAGTTCATGAATGCCATGCAGAATAACAGCTAGGTCTTTCCTGATGCTCCAGTAACTCATTAATTATTTGAGTATTATCTGTTACAAAGTACCCACAACAGAAGCGCGTCTGTTTCCACTGTTTCACCAAGTCACTACAGTGTGGCAATTCCTTCAGGGACCATCTTCACACATTTCATTTCTGAAAGGACCCAACCCTCCCAAGCTTAACAGTTTCTTGTCCAAGGCACCACTGAAACCGTTTGGAGTCCACCACAGCTTCCAGCCTTTAGGGTTCCTTTCTGCCACACGACCGACTGCTGGTCCTGCTATGTCTTTGGGATTGCAGAAAATGCCTGCGATGATCACACAAGGAGAGCCACTAAGACACCAAAGGAACTCCCCAGAGCAACAGCAACTACTTCATTCTCTCAGCTGCAGGGCTGAGGGTGGCTAAATAACCATTCCCCCTTATGGCTAAAGCAAAACTGAGAGGACTTCAAAGAATCAAGATGTTGGCTTGTTTCAGCCTACTTCCAGCACAATTTTTCCCAATAGAAACACTTATTGCCTTCTTCTTGTCTACCTCCTCTCTCAAAAATAAAACTTTGGTGGGATTTTAATTAAGCAGAGGAGAGGATGGGGAAAGTCCCAGAACAGCTAACTGTGCCCACCCCCTGCCTCAGCTCCACACCGAGGAGATCTCTTTCAGTGTCATCAAAGATTTTCTGACCAAAGGGGTGCAGAATGTATCATGGGAAGCTTACACCTTCTTCCCACAGCATTAAATCTTTGTGGCCAAAATTTCCAGTTTCTGAGGACAGGTATTCCCTGCTGAGCACCTCTCTCTGACAGTACAGGCTCACTGAACAGCTTCCCTCAGGCCAACATTTACTGCTTTCTCCGTAGTTCTGTCTTCATTCAGGCACTTGGTCTCTTTTCCCAGATGCTTTAATTCAATGGAAATTGGGAGAGAAATTTGTCTCTACACCCAGAAGCCACCAACATCCCTTAAACCATTTCAATTTCATTACCTAATCCTGATTATTGAATGTTTTGCCACTTACCTATAGAGTGCCAAGGTTTTGGTCCAAACACAAGGCTTAAATAATGCACTAGGCCTTGGAATGGAAATGAGCTTTTCCCTTTCTTGACTGAAAGTCCTGGCTACTGACACTAATGCTTGTCATTCCCCTGACATAAATGTGCATGTCATCAAAAATTCTCAGCTTCCAGCAAAAAGCACGCAAACCAGCGGTTTTGTAAGAGTGCAGTACTATGTGGTGCTATAACAGAGACCTCCAAAGCATCTTAACAAAAAAGTGAACAGGCTTTTTAAAAGCCAAGTGGCAGCTACAAGCTAAACACAGTGGGTGGCTTTCACCTATCCTGCTCTAACTCCACAGCAGGATTTATGGAGGATTCCCTTTATGGCCGAATCTCAAGGTGCTATTCTTCACTTCCACAGCCAGTGAGCTGTGTGCTTTGACATTACCAGCCTGCTTTTCCCTTTGATCTGGGATTCTAGATCAGGCAGGGCACACAAACCATGGGGGTGTCTGTCTGAGCAGGGTAGCTGAAAGCACGCCCTGCACCAGAACTCTGTACCTGCCTTGAACCAAGAGCACGATGGCCAAAGCCTGGCCCGTGCCCACTTGCTTCCATCAGGAGGAGAAGACTGTAAGAGAGTGGCTGAAAAGGGGGCTCTGTTTGCCTCCACTGCACGGCACGGGACAGCAGATGTTGATGCTGACGTCCCTTTGTATTAAATTGTGGGCTTGCTTTGATAGCATTCAATTACACAAATGTGAAAAATAAATCAAACCACATAAGCGCATGACTTTTACAGCTCTAGTCAGTTTGTGTCAGGTCCCTTCTTTAGTTTTTTTTTAATTGAAGATGCTTAGGCATTTAATAATTTGAGACAGAAAGAGGTTCCTCTGTTGGCTTGTGTTCAGGCTCATTTGTATTCAAATCCACATTTTGGAACAAAGAATCCCAAATGAGCCCATATTGAAGTCAAACGATACATGAGTGGCTCTGGAACACATTGTGCAAACAGCCTCGGAGCCGGGCTCGTGCAGATCTGCCCTGCTGGGGGGTAGAGCCCCTTGCTAAGCTGGGCTCTGCTCCAGCTGCCATTTATGCATCTGCTTAATTTTTAGCAAAAAAGCTCTTCTACCAAAGCTGGTGGAGCTGTATGAGAATCTGGGCAAACCTGGTTTAGTGCCTGTTGGATCAGGGCCACTGACTGTTACACTGCAATATGAAGGGGAAAACTTATTGAACAGAGACAGCATTTTCTTTTAGGAAAATGTCTCATTCCTCATCTGCTTTTTCCAAAGTTAACAATCAGGCGGATCTCAGTTGTATTTCCCTATTGAAACATGATACTATTTATATACACTTAAAACTTTATGTAGCTTTACTGTTCTCAAGTAAGAAAAAATAAAAGAACAGGTTAGTCAACAAAAAGATAGCATTTTCCATTCTTGTAAACATTTTTACCTTAAATTCTGAACTACACACTTTGAGTGGAACAGAAACTGTTCATTTTGCTTCATAATGTCAGCTCAAAGCAAACATGTTTGGATTTTAAATTATTTTTCTTTTTTAAGAAAAAGATGTTGGTTTATTTCCCTCAAGGAAAAAATATTTTCCATGGAAAGCAAAAGGTTACAACAAAATCATGCTCTTTTTTTTTGGCCAAAAACGTTAACCACATCTTAATACAATTTAACGGCTACCCATATTGTTGCACAACTGCCATCACTTATTTCTGTGGCATGAAGTCTTTCCTCAAAATCTATTGTGTCTTTTATCTGTAATGTGCATAAATTATTTTTTAAGCAGTAATGCATTGTGACAATTGCCAAAATACAAGCATGTTTAATATGCCGTGACATTTAAAAAGAGTACAATTGCTTCTTAGAGAGGTACTGTAATTGTTTTTCAGAATTAAACAGGAAATAAAAAGCCAAAGTGTACAGTGTATTATACATAATTGGCCAATCATCGAAATGACCTAGTAAGTTCAGGACTCAGCCCGTGTGTTAAACACAGCAAAGGAAGTGGCATACATTAGCTAAGCTTCTGTATTTTATTTTCATTTCAAACCATATTACTAGAGCTGTAAGGGCTTGGGGAAAAAAACCAGCCTGGCAGTGCACACTTCTCTAAGAAGCTCTTCAAGATGTTGAGCCTTGGGAGAACTTCATTAAAGCCCCTTGATTTTGCTTTTACACAGTTCTCCAACTTCGGTTCAACAAGTCCTGTCTCTCTGTGCCAAAAACTTAAGGAGGCATTTTTCAAATGAACAGTTTAAAACACAGTAATTGAAGGTTATATAGCACATCTCATCCCAAGGGATCCTGAAGCATTAAAAAAAGCTATCAGACTAACTCTTTAGTGTCTCACAGCAGCCAATTTTCTCCTACCTTCAGCTTTCCTTGCCTTTGTAAAGGCAGTCGGAATTGGGCCCTGCTTTTGGTGAGGAAAGACGGAAATATGAGAACAGCAGCTGAACTTGTGGCTGGAGAAGGGAACTGAGCGCATTGTCCCTGCAGAGCAGCACAGGACACGCACAGCACACGCACTTTGCTCCTGTAGGAATGCTCAGAGCAGACACTGCTCAGCCGCTGCCTGGCAGTGCTCACCTCAGCAGCTGAGGATGGGAGAGAGAGTGGAGTGAAAGCATTTGTGTCGATCTCAGGAGTTCATCAATGGCACACTTCTCTCTGAATCAGCAGAAGGTGTGTTTGTGTGTTTGTGCCTGTTCATCAGCTCCAGATTTTATCTACCAGTGTTGCTGCAGTTTCTATCTGATTTCCCCAATTCAGTACTTGCTGTCTGCAGCACTAGCTGAAATGTGTTTAGAAGTACTTCTCTTCTGAATGTATTCAATAATTTAGAAGATTTGTTCACTTTTTTTGGACTCTCTATAGAGAGCAAAGCTCTATGGATATTTTACACTATTTTCAGTGGCCAAAATCTAATGTTAGAAAATCAGGATTAGAGTTCCAAAAATATCCAAGCCCTCTAGCAATTTTTCCGTGCTAAGTACAATGTTTGTTCCTGAACAGAGATTGATTTGTTACTATGAAAAAAATCAAAGGGTGTTTCCCATAACAGCTAGCTCTCTGAGTGTATATAATTTATATAGAGAGTTTATTAAACTATTCTACCTACAATTAAAATATAAACAATTCTGAGGGCAAAGGTTATCAGTGCATCTGACAGTATGTGTTTAAATATTTATAGAAATTGTCACAAAGAATGAGCACTTACCCAAAATCTTTTTGTACCTTCTAAACTACCCAGACAAGATTTAAATATTCACATCCTTCCTTAACAACCAGGGATTAGGCTTGTGGTAAATTCCCCACTTTCCAGCCCTCACAGAGCTCCAATTGCCATCATAACCTCTAAAATTAATAGAAAAGGATGTATTTTGCAAAATGCCCTGAAGATCAGTCAGCACACTGAAGCTTTTCTAGTAAGCGATGACATTAACAAAGGGTTTATAGACACCTGTCTCCTCTCTTTGGAGTGAAAGGGGATGCTTTTGTTCATTTTAACTACAAAAGTATGACACTGGAAAGACATTCTAGCGTACAGGATAGCCCAAAGCTGTTTGGAGCTCTCTAAATCAAAACTGGTGTCCTTTTAAATCCAGTCTGCAGTTAACAGCTGTAGATTACAAAGCAGCAGGACCCTGTGCTACTGCACCAGCATCTATTAATCAGGAGCCATCCTTCTTTATCAGTTGGTTCTGCTGGAGCTCTGGCCTAATCAAAGCTGCCCTGCAGCCACCTTATCTGGAAGAGGCAAAGGCTCCTGGTCCACATCAGAACCAATTACGCTCTTTGCTGGGCACAAATCTGACCCCCAAAAATCCTGACTAAGCATTTTTAAAAAAGGTGGGGAAACACCAGCTTGGCTACATGTTCTCTTTCCCCTCCAATCCTCCTTTCCCCCCACTTCAATCTACAGTTATACTTTCATTTATATTAAGAAAGCCTTGCAGCCCGTAAAGGTCCCGCTCTGACCTCAGACTTACCCCGCACTGAACCAGGCACAAACTGCTGCTGGCTGAATTGGACTCAGTGTTGTTTTAGAGCTGGGTGGCATCAGCCAACTGCAAACCTTCACTCTGCCTCCTAATTAAGGGCTTCACTGCACTGGGAAATTTACCAGCATGGTTATAGTGGCTTAATTATAACTGTTATAATTGAGGTATAAATATAACTCTCCGATTCTACATTCATATAAGCACTGTGAATACTTATCTCTGGTTTAGTTTATGTCACTATGAAAGTTGTGTAAGGAGAAAAGGATATCTTTACTTCATACTAAACATATCCAAAAGGGGAGTTATACTGGCCAGGCTGGTGTAGTTCCAACTAAAATAATTATAACCAAGCCAACAAGTGCTCCCCTACACTCAGTCCTTCCCAGTAGACTCAGGCACAGGTTAACAGGATAAGAAAACAGAAGGAAGCTCCCAGAGTCCCACCTGACAGTCAACTTGGTGAGGAAATGCCCTTCAGGCTTACTGAGATGTGCAGCAGGGGATGATGACTGGAAAAGCAGATGATATTTAAAATTACAGTGGGTGATGCAGGTAGCACCAGCTACAAATATCTTGAGTTGGCAAAATTATACTGGTGCAAAGTGCCAGCTTTCAATCAGAATTGATGAAAAGCTCTACTCGCCCCTCGGTGACATAGCAGCACTTGTAACAGCTGCCCTGCACTGGCTCAGGGCAGGGAAAGGTGTCAGCTGCCCAGTGCTCCCTGGGGACACCTGTGTTATGAAAGGAGCTTATAGGGTTTATTTAGGAAGCAGTTCTATTATTTGACTTCCTCAAATTAGGAAGCATCTACAGCATGAACCTGGCATCTCTAATATTTGTTTCTTTCACTAATAAGTCCCTGATGTTTCAGATCCTTATGTACTGACAGGACCCTCCAGGTACAATTGGTGTTGCTCTTCATTTTGGAAGAGGTGCACAGAAACTGGAATCCTTTTGAATTAATTGAATACTAAAAAACTTATGAGACTATTCATCTCAAATTTTAAAGAAATCTGTTTAAGCCAACATTTCATTGGGCAATATCTATTATTTTTCTCAACAGAAAAATAATTAGAAATAATTGATACACTTTTGAGAGAATTTTAAAGAATATACATTTCTTTTTTTAATAAGCTGATAGAACAAACAGCATGTGTGTTATGCTTATAAGCCGTTCACAATAAAGAAAAAAAGATATGATTTGCTGTCAAATAGCTTAAATTCTGGAGGTTTCACTGTATTCCAGTGGATCAAAGAGATCTCACCTGATAGAGAGCTGCCTGCTACAGACAGAAAATTAGCCAGAATACATTTTCTCAGCAGTGAGTTTTCTGAATCACTTTAACAGTTCTGTTCAAAAGCCATTTGCTTATATTTGCATGATCTCAGTTGCTCTTGATTACTAAAATTTAAGAACTTCCACTTAGAGCAAATTAATTTCAACCAGACAGAAACCAATTCCACCTGGAACAGGAATACAGGGCCCATGGCATGGGTGAAGATAGAATGACATATTGCTAACTTTGGAAATCCAGGAAATAATCTCCTGAAAACTCAGGAAGATTTACGCCTTTCTAATCCAATCATAATTCACTTCTACAAAACATGGAATGAAATCCACAGAGAATCATCCAAGCAAATTCTTTGAGCAGACATATGGGGAAATTCCTCAGTAAAGGTAAAAGGTCATTTATTAACCTCAGACAACTGAATAAAAAAAAAAATAATGATGGTCTCCAATCCTTCTAAGAACTGTCAGTTTCTGCAAACAGTGCAGGTGAAAAAGGGTGAAAACATGACAGCAGCACAGATATTCACAGCATTTCTTCTTGCAATTGTATTAACCAAGAGGTTAAATTCACTGCATTTGAAGAAGTTAGCACACCACTGCAGATCTTAAGAACAGCCAAGAGGGTAACACATGATTTAAAACCCTGCTAAAAATCCCCAAGCTATAAGTTGCAGAAGCCCAGAAACTACGAAGTTCCAGTCTTTAGAGGCCACTTCAAATGCCCAGTGCTTGCAGTGGATTACAGAATCAGGCCCATATGTACTTTTATTTCCTGCTCAGATTGCTCTAAGTAGGTGTCATTGGTCCTTTTCGATCCAGCTTCCAACAAACTCCAGAGAAACAGAAGGAAAAATAGCATTTTGTTAAAGTTGAGCCTCCAGATAAAACCAATGTCTTTTTTTCCCCCTGAAACTAAAGGGAAGATGAATTGACAGATAAAACCTAAAGTACTATACTCTTTATTGCACTCAAGAAGATAATTTTAAAGTGTACCATGGAATTCAATTACTTTTGAATGGTCCTGCCAAGCCCCTTTCAAGTAGGGCACAAGTGCTAAAAATCACATTATGTAATGTATAAACAGGAACTGCAGCTAATTCTTCCCAATAAATCCTTGAGAAACACCAAGTGAAAGCAAAGAGAACTGGGAAACAACACTGTCATTTGAGGCTTTGCAAATATGTTTTCTTTCCTAATACTAGCCCCCAGCCCATACCTTAGACACTTCAGAGGCAGGAGGGAGGATAGATGGAATGAAGCGTAGGGTGCAGTGCGTGAATAGAGGGAATGCTGCCACACTCTTCAAATTTGTCAGGAGACAAGGATTTACATCCTCTGTTGTAGACGAGACCAGGAGATTCAAAAGAGTTATGCTGTCACTTGAGAAGCCAGCTTGAAATATATGTGGCCCATAATATTGCATGAATTACGGCACTCTGGTGCATAGGTATAGACTGGGTTAAGAGGGTGTAATCAGAACCAGAAAGTAAGGATGTTCTTGGATGACATGTTGCTTATCAATACCTGCATGAGGAAAATAATGCTCTTTATAGCTCAACTATTTTCCAGAACTACAATGTATACAAACACACACATACACACCCCCTCTACAGTAGTGTTAAACTGATCTCACTGGTTCTAATGGCAGCAGACCATATGCAAACTCGAAAAAGATTCACTGAACTCTTTTTCTTCTTCTATGCGATGCTAGGGTTTGGTGGTTTGTTGGGTGTTTTAAGATTGTTTTTCCAAACTCATGGAAAAAAGTAAGTAGGAATAGAAACACAAAATGGAAGGATTTAAAAGGACCCAGAGCCCTATAAGCAGAAAAGATCCATCATGATAAAACTATGGAGAAGAAACAGATGTGGAGTCCAGCAGTCTCTAAAGACTGGAACAAAGAATGATAGATCAATTTTATATCCATTTGCTTTCTCTTTTCTTCTTCATGAATACTGTGATTGTGCATCTTCAGTGATTATTCAGCCATTTAAAAAAGCCAAAACCTGATCTACTGATATGTTAAAGCATTGTCTGTTTGATAAGCGCCTGTTTTTTCATTTATATGAGTTGCAAATGTCTTCCAGAAGACAGTGCTGGTAATAGAAATTTATGTTTCTGGAAGTTCACTAACAAATGGGCCAAAAGGCTTTTTGGGAGTATTTTGCAATGTTTCGCAGTTACTTAGTTATGTTAAGGCTTTAAGACTAGTTTAATACACTCTTCTTCCAGAAAATAGACTTTTTAGGATATTGCACTTTGGGTCTTACAGGCACCATTCAAGATTTCTCTCCTAAAGAGAAAATGGGACTTCTGATAAGCATGATAAATGTACATACTTTAAGAGCTATTTTTCAAATCAGATACTTTACTTATAGCAGTGACTTTAAAATAACAGGCACTTTAGATGAAGGACTTCATATGCTTCAGCTAAAAGACACTAAAGATTTGGAAAAGATACCTGCACCTATAGTGTTGTTATTTCCATTTAAAAATGGATAAGCCTCTACTAGCACTTGCAAGATACAGGAGATTTTACACTAGATTTTTTTATTCTGTATTGATTTAAATGATCTTCTCTCAGGACACTGCAGTTTAATAGGCTGAACATGCAGCTGATAGGTGAGATTCTTTGGAGCCATATCTTCACATTGCTTGCACACAACTGACTGAAAGTTGAGCTCCTCAGTTTTATTTCCTGATTTGATCAATGTAGCAGTTCTGGGGCAAAGTATTTACAGCCCAGTCAGGTCAAGCACCAGACTACTCTTACTTCCTGATTGAAACACAAATACAGAATCTCAAAGGATTCACATCCTGAGCGCTCTGCATTTTCATCTCCCAAACTATAAAAAGAGGACAATACAGTAGAAGAATTCCAGAGGAAATCTCTGTTGAATCAAGACCAAACCAAGCTCAGTGGGTAACTTGTCTTTTTGTTTTCCCATTTTTCAGAATTTACTCGGTATCAACTTCCCTCCCTGTTCCCTTGTCTTCAGCTGCTGCAGCTTGCAGTCTGTGCTCACTCTTAGACAGCAAACGTGGCTCCTGATCAGCTGCCTTGTCACACACATGAGTATGCACCAAGCTGCCTTTTCTGCAAGTTTATTCTGAGCACTGCCTCCAATAATGTATGGTTCTATCTTTTTTTCATAAAAACTGCTTTATACTGAAGCCATGAAAATGCTTTCCAAAAAGAAATTCATTTCACTCTCTAAAACATAAAAAAGTTGAATCTTGTATGCCCTCCCTTTTTATAACTAGCTTTTCCAGTAGGACTTCATGAAAGGAAGAATATTTCCAAGAATGTGGCATGAATATTTCTATTGATAGCTACAACAGGATAGGGGAAAAAATGTGTCAGACTTTGCTCTCAGGAGGCCATAATCTTTCCTCTCTATGCCTGCCATGCTACAAGGGATTTTTCTTCTTGTGTGAGACTGAAGCAAAAGCTGGACAGGCAGGGAAAGCAGTATAAAACATAAAGGGGGTTTCCCCTGTTTATTTTAGTCAGAGTATTTCATTTTTTTGAATTAGGGTATCCTCCACTAATCTTAAATCTGTCAGATGCTAATGAAGATAGGGTTGCTGTATTTGGAAAGGAACGGGCAGGACAAATTTCCAGGTTTTCTGCCATGAATATCAGAACGATAAAGCCTTCTTCTCTCGAGTGAAACAGTTAAGAAATTCATGGCTTATCCTAATCTGAAACAGCATTGCCTAGAGGTCCCAAATGCAGGGCTGAAAATACGCAACAATCTTGGTGTATTAGAAGTTGTAGATCATTTACATGCTTGGCAAGGCAGTTTAAGATCATTGTTTACTGTTAAGAAGTTCACAAGTGTTTATTGAAAAAGATGTTAAATGTGAAACTTTTAAGTATCTTCTATTAGAAAAAATCCTCCAAGACAGACAGATGCAAATACATAATGACTGCCATATGTCAAAAGGATTTCATGGTTAAAAACCGGACTTAAACAATGTCCCTCTGAGTTCTCATAAACCCCAGTTTTTAAAGCTTTTTTGCTTTTGAATAAAATCTGGAGGTTTTCTGCCAAGAAAACTTTTATCAGTGGAAAATAAAAATTCTTGACCTTCCTATATCTTACAAAGTATTTATCTTCCTACAGAGATCTCTGCTTATATAATTACTAGTGGACCTAAAGGATATTAACTAGATATCCCTTATTGAGTCCATACTTGCATGAATTCAAGTGTATCACATTAACTCCAGGTTTTAAGCAGAATTCAAAATATTCTTTGTTTACTGTTTCTCCAGAGGACAGATTTCCTGGGAGTTCTTGAAATTCTCTGGGTTTAAACTTTGAAAGACTGAAGAAGAAAAAGCAGGAAGAATGTCTACTTTAAAGGAAAATGCCTTTCGGAAACCCACAAAGATCTGATGATGGGAAATCACAAGTCTCCATTAGAGCCTTTATGACCAGGTTTCATGCCTTGATTTTTAAAGTCTGTTAGAGATAATGGAATTACAAATTAATTGTGGCTCTGTTTTGTTTTTGATGCTTAGAAACCAACAATGTAAATAGATTACTTTTTTCCCCTAATTATTTCACTCACATCTGTAGACATGAAACAGATGTACCTAAACAGCTTCATTAACTATAACAGATAAAAAAAGTATTGTCAGAAACTTGGGATTCTCTCTTAACTATTGCGAATGTCTCAGAGGAAGCATTAGACGACCAAGGAATGCATCTTACTGCTTCTAAATTAATTCTCCCTACTCCAACAAACACCCCAAACAACATGAGCAAATGAAAAATAATCTTTCATTTTTCCAGTTAAACCCAACTGACCAGTGCCAAATGACTAACAAAGGAAAAACCAAAGCAATTCTGTATTTCCTCTTTCAGGATTCATCCACACATTTGCATGGTTCCCAAAGCATTCTCGGTTAGTTTAGCCATCCCAGCTAGGCCCAGCTAGCTTCCCCTATTAAACATTTAGCACTCTGCCTAAGACATTTAAATAGCTGATTCAAAACACTTCTCGCTATGAACTGAAATCTGATCTTCCCTTTCTCCTGGAAGTGAAAGACCCAGCATGTTAAAGCTGCAAACTAAATCCTAACACAGTCAAACAAACCCAGCATTAACCACTTGAACTTCTGGTGTTAAGGTTCAAATTTGACTCAGAATGGTTAAGTGTAACCTTTCTCACAAGGCTGCTTTAAACACATATAAGTGCAGTTCAAGACCACATCTGGAATGAAAGAAATAGCTTTGCAGCTTGATCGTACAGAGGCCCTACTAGCTGTCAACTCCTTATAACCTCTTGATAAAAGAATTCAAGTAAGAGATAACCAAACTCTGCACTACTTAATGAACTAGAGCTCAACTCTTCAAAAGCATCTTGGATTTTACAGCACTGTGACATGACAAACTGGGAATTCAGCCTCAATTCCATTTAAAGATAACAAAGGGCTTGCAAGTAATAATGAAAATATCACATGAAACGCTGTTGCTTTCACATCACTTATTTTGCTACTGCATTTATTTTTCTTTAATACTGTTTTGTCAATTTTGTGTGAATTACCTACAAATTTCTACATAGTCAACATACCCCGTTTGCTGTCAGAAACTGTTAATAGCAGAGCAGAGCACAAATGTGAGCTTTTGACACCCAGTGAGGTGTTAGAGAGTAGTGTGACACAAACACAATTACCTGGTTGTTCCTGCCAAAATAATGAGCAATCAAATCTGCTAAAACTGTTGAAAGGGAAATTGTCTTCTTCAGGTTTCAGCCTCTCATCACTTGGATGGCTGGATCAATCCACAGTTTGACTGGCTACTCTTAATTAAGACACCATCAGACTTAGGAGAAAATAATTACAAATGTCTGATGCAAGGAAAATCAATAAGTCCTTCCTGAATTAACACTGTCCTTTGAAATTCTTCAAAACATCTGCTAGGCAGAAATGTGGATTTCAAAAATAATTTGTACTGAAGTGCAAACAATAAAATAACAATTGCTTAGTTACCCACAGTCACCACGGGAAGAAGGAAAAAAGTCTAGAAGAGCTGGAGACATATCCTTCTGCTCAGAGCACCACAAGAATACACTATGTCTTGGTATATCTGAGTTATAACATCCAGCTCCAAAAACTATTCTTGGGAAAAAACATAGGACTGAATCTAGAAGAGGATGTAAATCCTCCCAAGGAACTATAGAAAGAATATTATTATATTGGAAGAAATACGATCTGAGGCTAAGGGCCAAAGGCCAAAGACAAGAGAGAAGAAAGTTGTCTTGAGATTCGATTGTGATAAACTCCGGTGAGATCTTGTGGCCTCTGTACATGGGAACCATTTCTGTCTCAGTAGATACACAGGAGCTGAACCTGTCTCAGGGAATGCATTGCTGTACACCAGACAAATAGCAAGTCAGCTAAATACATTGGGGAAGGATTTGAACAAGTAGGAAAAAAGCTGCATATTACTGGGAGTATCTGGGGCAGTTCAGGGAAAACAATAATCAAATAGGAAAATTAAATAAAATTATTTTCTACGGGTGAAAAGTTTTGATGCACTCTTCCGCAGAAAACTTTCCAATTGAGAGTGTCTATTTACATTAAATCTGCACGAGTTGGAATTTCTGAGGCACAGAAAGTCCCAAGATCTAAAAGTCCTTGGAGGCCATAAAGGGCTCAGGAAACACATGGAAATAACTGGAGGCTTCTAGCCACAAACCTTCTGAGCCAAACTTCTATTCTGCCTTGTGAACCCAAAGAGCTTAACAGGCCCGTGCCTTGTTCTGGGGCTCCTGCTATCAGAAGAAAACTGAAACAGTCTCTTGAAGCCATTTAGGCAATGAAACAATTACTGCTGCTTTTAATATCTTCTTGCCCTGGGCAGCCACCTGTGTCGCAGAACACACATATTGCAGAGTTGGCCCTGGCAGCAAAACACAGTGGGTCAGGCAGTCTCAGTGTCACAAAAACAATGAGAGGAGATAGCACAGCTGTGGAAACCTGCCTGAGGCTCTCTGGCTTACAGGATTTTAAAGGAGTGTTTGCAGCACTGACAGTTATGGACAGTTTTCCCACACAAAACCATTAGAAAATAGTGTGTCCATGGCCAGCCCCAAGCCCCCAGACAGCTTTTACTTTATCAAGATTAAAGGAAGATGAGGCAGCTGGGGCTAATAAGTTGCAAATCAATGCCATTAACAAAGAGAGCAAAGACGAGAAAAGATCCAAGCCCTGCAAAAGCAAAAGCTTTCAGCTTAGCCTCTTGCTGTGCAGCAACTGATTGAACAGTTGTCCCAGTTCCCTTGGATTTGTCCTCAGATTCAAGGAGATAAAAGATACGGAAGATGTCTGAATTTCCTGTTTATTAAAAATGTATGTATCTTACACACATACAGCTGTATGTATACACATGCACACATATTTGTTTTGCTATTTACTGCAATGGACTTTGCATCAGACCTTGCATAATAATTTTAGGATTTAAGAGGAATAGCATCTCGGATTAGTGAGGTAATGGAATTAAATTCCATAATCTGCCACAGGTTATGGTATGACAGAACAGACCCACTCCATGGCACGGTGTCTTCACACCTCCAGAGCTAATGACACACAGACCAGCAAACTCAAACACGGTCAGGAACATTCCTCTGCATTAGCATGAGATCAGCTTTTCTGGGAATCTGTTTCAACCAGCCCCTGTCAGAGAACTCTGTCCCTGAAACTCATAACCATCATTTCTGTGTTCAGACCAGGCTGCTCCTGTTGCAGTCATTCCCTCTGCAGAAGAGACTCACTGGTGCGCACACACACACACACACA